>JANKYE010632288.1:0-11058 GCA_032467995.1 Erythroxylum dillonii | reverse complement strand
GTGTCATCCAATTGGTTCGTGAGATCTTATCTGATAGAGATAGATGTGATCTTAAGTAGCTCAGATTTAGTGGGAATCTGTGACTCTAAGCTAGGATGCCTATATATAGCTCATTCGAGCTCTGCTCTACTTGATCAGAGAGTTCATTCTTTGTATTCTTTTGAGGGAAAGTTTATAAAGTTAGTCTTTTGATCGTATCTCTGTGTGTTTTCTTGTTGCCTATATTTTTAGTTGTTTTCGCATTGTTTCTTCGAGGGTGTACGAGGTAAACACTTCGAGGGTTGGGAAAAGAACCATTACGTACTTTCCTTTAAAAAGAGATACGAGGAATCAAGAAAAAGAAAAGAAACCATATAAAGGCAGGACGACACTAGTGGAAGCCACAACCGTCGAGTTATTATGACTAAAGGTCGGGTTATGATACACCCCTCTTGCTAAAAAAGATGTTGAATACAATACCAGTCACTTCTTGAAACGATGACATTTTAGTATCATCATGAAATGACATCGTTTCAATAATCTAACTCACTTATGCTAATTTCACTGATGTGTCTAGTTTCAATAATCTAACTCTCTTATGCTAATATCACTGACGTGTCTTGTTTCAATAATCTAACTCACTTATGCTAATTTCACTGACGTGTTTGATTAATGAGAGTCCTTGGATGTATGACATTGCCACGTTAGCAAAGATAACGGAAGCACTAACGTTGGGCTAGAATTGAAAAAATTGAAAGGTTATACATTTTATTGCCATTTTTTAAAGTTCAGGCTATAATTGAAAAATTGACGAAAGTTTGAGTTTTTTTGTTTGTAATTAACCCTTAGAAGAATGCCATACTAGTTCAAGTGGTGCACATTAAATGCATTTAATCTAGTCCATAAGATAAATAATGATATTATTAGCCAATATTGTAAAAAAATGTTTAAGACTTTGAGAGAACATACGATAGGTGTTAAAGAATTTGTTGTTCCTTATTCACCATTTTTGCATTTGATTCCCTTTGCTTAGTTAGAAATCGATATACTTAGTCATTTCCCCTCTACTACAAGATAAATAATATCCTTACTTACGAAAATTGACTACATTAAATGGGTGAAAGTGAGGTCATCACAATAGTTACTATTAGGAAAATTCATACCTATATTAGAAAACAATTTAGATCTATATGATTTCTTATTTATTATTAAGATCAAATTTCCTTATATAATTGGTACTTTCCTAAAGAAATTGATTCTTACTGCTATAAAAAAGGCTACAAGGGTCTTAAGATTGAATTAAGCCCTCAATTGACATTCTTTAATATTATCTTTAACATGGTATTAGAGCAAGTCCAGATCATTAAAAACCTCTTTTCTGCCTGTAAAACCCTAAAACTCTTACCTTCCTTACCATAAAACTCTAGAGCCTTCTAACCTGTCCAAAACTCTTACCTTTATAGCCTTCTATACCTCGATGAAGCACTTGATTCCATCTCCTTTCCTAAGATCATTAATTAAGCTTTATGTTATTCTAGTTGACATAATGCTATAATAGAGAAAACGAATGCTTTACAAGACAAAAGTACTTAGAACTTGTTACATTTATCTCCCAAAAAGATTTGAAACTTTACATTTACCTCCAAGAAAAAGGCTATCAGATGTAAATTGTATAGTCAAAGTAAATTATGATGGATCAGTTGCTCGTCTGAAAGCTTGTCTTATAGCTAAAATTATGCACACACATATTGTACTTACAACTTCGATACTTTTTCTCCTATTGCTAAGCTTGCATATCTGAGACTATTTATCTCTATAACAACTACTAAAAATTTTACTTTGCATTAATTGTATATAAAAAATGCTTTTCTGCATGGTGATCTCTAAGAAGAAGTCTATACAAAGCAATCTCTAGGGTTTATAGCTTAGGGGGAGAATTGAAAAGTTTATTGGCTTCTGAAATCTCTGTTTAGTTTGATACAAAGTCATCGAGCATGGTTTGAAGATTATATTAAAGCAATTAAAGCATTTGGATTGAAAAAAAGTAAGTGACCACTTTGTATTTTATGGATAGTTTGGAGCTGGCATGATTATATTATTAGCATATATGGTGACATTGTTATTACTAAAAATGATACTACTAGGATCTTATCCCTTATGTCCTTTATTCACTCTCAGTTTTAGACAAAAGATTTGGAGCGCCAATATATTTCTTAAGAGTTGAGGTATTCAAAGTAAGAGAGAAATTTTCCTCTTAAAGGAAATATGTACTTGACTTACTAACTGAGATAGAAAAATTGGACTCTAAACTATATAGTTCCTCAATGACTCTTAAATTTTCAAATTACATAATATGGTGAGACATTTGAAGATCCTATAAAATATAAGTGGTTTTGGAAAGTTGAATTACCGTATAATAACATGTTCAGATATTACATGCTAGGTTAGTATTGTAAGTCAGCTTATATCTTTTGAAATAGTGAACCATTAAGTAGCCTTAGAATAAATTGTGTGTTATTTGAAAGGATCCCGTGGATGTGGCATTACCTATAAATAATGGACATACTTGTATTGAATTCTATTTAAATGCAAATTAAGCAAGGTCCTAAGTTAATAGGAGATCTACTTTAGGATATTGTGCTTTTGCTGGAGGAAATCTGGTTTCATAGAAGAGTAAGAAGCAAAATGTTATCTCATGATCAAATGTAGAGTCATAATATCAAGTTATGATGCAATTTATTTTGAAATAATATAGATCTATCAATTGTTGATTGAAGTTGGTCTTAAGCCTTTAATAATAACTAAGTTTCCCTCTATATTGTGTCTAAACTTGTATTTTATGAAAGAACCAAACATATAAAAATTTATTGTCAACTTTTTTAATTTACAAATCAATAAAAAAGATTGAACAATAACAATATTCTTTTTAATTTAAGAATGTAGAAGTGTTCTTCAAATGTTAGAGAAAGTTGTCCCTCCTAATATATAATCGTCCAATTGATTAGAAAGTATTATAAATTTGGCAAGTTAATGATGTATAATTACTATATATCTTTTTTTATTCGAATCTAAAATTTCAATCATATTCTCGTATGCTAGTACTTGTAATTCAAGCTTGGGAATATATGAAACTTCTTTATCCTAGTAATATTCTTCATATATATGTTATCTCTATCAAGTTGTTTCAGTCTAGACAAGAAGGAAATTTGATTGAATACTTTAGGAAAGTGAAATGTGCATTTAAGGAGTTGAAAAGTTTGTTGCAAATTACATATAATGTTAAGGAGATGCAAATCCAAAAGGAGCACTTAGTGACTATGATGTTTCTAAAAGGATTGAAACTTTAGTTTGAGTATATATGAGCACAAATTCTAGGAGGAGTAAACCTTCCATCCTTAGCTGAATTATATTCTAGACTTTCTCATTCTATAGGTAAGGAGATTCCATCGTAGAATAAAATTTAAAGGTTAACACTTATAGCACAATCTAGTTTACGAGCTAAAGGAGGCCATAAGGGTAACCAAAGAGGACATCGTAGTTATAAAGGTAGAGGAGGAAGTGGCAGAGGCTCACGAATATATTACTCATATTGTAATAGAGGTGGATATGACAAGAAGACATATTGGAATGAGTATCTAAACTTGCAACCGGCTTATATGGCATTACTTGAAGAACCTTCTTTACCTATAACTTCATAAGTATATGTTACTTTATCTTAAGACGAGAAAACAAAGTACTTGTAATATCTGTCAGCTTAACATGCATTGTCTTCTTCTATAGCATTTGTAAAACTTGTTATTCATCTATCCCTAAAAAATGGTCATGAGTATTAAATTACGGTTCCACTGATCATATCTTGAGTAAAATAACTAATTTTGATCATTATCTTTCCAGTCCCTCTTCTCATAATAATAAGCTTATCATTGCCAATAGATCTACTGCGACCATTAAATGTGATAAATCCTCTCATCCTTGTCCCTATCTTACTTTATCCTCTACATTATTGTATCGAACCTTCCTTTGAATCTTATATTTATGAGAAATTGACTAACTAAATATTGTTTTGTATATTCTACCTTGATAATGTCATTATCCATGATTTGAAGAATAAGATTATGATTAGAGAATGCGTGAATAAAATGGGATGAACTACTTTGGCAAGTTACAATCATTTGTTGAATGTCCAAATTCAATCTCTCCCATTGATATTTATATCTGATTGGGTTATTCATCATCGAAAAATCTTAAGAAATTAGTGCTATGATTACATTTATTTCTAGCTTAAATTTTGAGTCATATCAACCGGAGAAACATTATTGTACGTTGGTTTTCCTTCAAGTCAATAAAAGTGTTGAAAACCTTTTATATTAATCCATATAGATATTTGGGGTCTAACTCGTGTCAAGTCTAAGTTGAGATTTCAGTATTTCATTATTTTTGTTGATGATTTCTCTCAAATAACTGGTTATATCTGATGAAAGTCTAAGTTGTGTCAAGTCTAAGTTGAGGTTTTAGTATTTCATGAGTGTTGTTGATGGTTTCTCTCAAATAACTATTATATTTGATGAAAGATTGTTTGTAATTATTCTTTATTTTATAATGTTTATATGTTGAAATTCAAAATCATTTTAATACCCAAATCAATATTCTTCATGTTGATAATGCTATAAAATATTTTTTTAGCCCATTCTTCATCTACTTGCAACAACATGGCATTAAAGATCAATCTTTTTACCCACACACTCATCAATAAAGTGGGTAGATGACATAAAAATATAACTCATTGTCAAAACAATTCATACCTTGTAAATCCATATGAATGTACCTATAATTTTTTAAGGTGATGTTGTACTTACTTCATGTTTTCTTATCAATCAATTGTCATCTTTTGTGTTGACAGATAAAACTCCATTACATACCTTCTTTCCTGTCAAAATCCTTTTTCATGTAATAACTAGTGCTTGGTTATGTTTGTTTATTCATCAACTTCAACCTAGCATAGATAAATTATACCTAAAAGATATTTTTTTCTCTAGTACTCTCATCTACAAAGAGGATACAAATGTTTGAACCTTCCTTTGAATCTTTTTTTTGTGTCCGCTAATGTTACATTCTTTTAAGATACTCCTTGTTTTTTGTAATTCTTAGTATGCCTTTGCTAACACTGATGAGTTTGCCAATTCCCCTTTTTCCTTCTCAAATAGCTCCCAATCATGCTACCCTAGGTCTTACTTTTAAGCTTGCTTATGACACCAATCCTACTCCTTTGGAACATCTATCTCATCCTGATTTGCATATTTATACTTGATGCACTCATCATATAGTATGACCAGAAGATTCACACTCATCATCATTATCTTCTTCATCTTTAACTTCATCATATGATTATCTTAATTGGTCAATTGCTCTTAGTAAAGGAAAATGGTCTTGTATACCTCACCTCATCTCAAAATTTCTCTCTTATGACTCATTATCACCATCATAATTTTGTGTCCGCTTTGTCTTCTATACCAATACCTAAGTTTTTTTAAGAAGCTTTGGATTATCTAAGATACAGATGTTGGCTTTATGGGTTAATTACATATGGTACTTCGTTACTCTTCCACAAGGTCAGATAATGGTGGGTTGTCATTGGGTGTTTAACATTAAGGTCAATCCTAATGGCACAGTTAATTGTTTAAAAGCTTGAATAGTAGTTAAGGGATATACATAACTGTATGGTATGGATTATACTAAGACCTTTCTCCTGTAAACAAATTGACATCTATTTGTGTTTCAATGGTATTGACAACCACATATAATTAGTTTCTACATCAACTCATTATAAAAAAATTCTTTCCTTCATGGTGATTTTGAAGAAAATATTTTTTATAGAGCAACCACTAAGGTTTGTTACTTAAGGGAGACTAATTTGGTTTGTTGCCTTAATAAGTCTCTATATATGTCTTAACAGTCACAAAGATATTGGATTAGGTGATTTTGTATAGTGGTTATATAGTTTGGTCTGCATTAACGTGGTGTGGATCATTCTATGTTTTATCATCCTCCAAAGTTGGTATAATTCTTTTGATCATTTATGTTAGTAATATTGTTATTATTGGAGATGATAAAGTATGAATTTAGTCTTTAAAGTCATTCCTACAGATCAAGTTTCAAACAAAGGACCTTAGTTCACTAAAATATTTTATGGATACTAAGGTAGCAAGGTTGAATATGGGGATTTGTCTATCTCAAAGAAAGTATGTCTTTAACCTTCTGACGAAAACGAGCCTATTAGGAACTAAGCTAGTTAAAGAAGCCAAATTTTAAACTTGATGCTAATATTAGTAAACCAAATTATTTGATTGTTATTCATTTAGATATCTTGTTTACTATAAGAATAGTAAATTAATTTATGGAGTCTTCACAAACTAACAATTGTGATCTAGTTATCAAGATTTTGTGACATTTGAAAGGCCCACCATAGAAAGGATTTCTATGTTAGATCTATGGACATACTTAAATTTAACTATATACAAATTCAAAATGGGAAAGCTTTTCTAATTAATAGTTTACTTTAAGCTATTGTGTATTTATGGGTAGAAACATGGTGTTATGGAAAAGCAAGAAGCAATCAGTTATTACACATTTCAGTGTTGAGTCTGAGTATAGGACCATGATTTATACTATATATTAGTTAATTTAGTTAAGGAATCTTCTCAGGAATTTGACTTTGAGCACTTGTATCCATTGAAATTTATGTGTGATAATCAAGCAACCTTTCATATTACTTCTATTCTAATCTTCCAACAGAGAACCAATCATATTGAGGTATATTGTCACTTTATTCATGAAAAGCTTCAAGAAGGATTGACTGAGATACCATATTTCAAATTAGATTACCAACTTGTTGATTTATTCACTAAGGCTTAAGGGGTGGTCTCATGTAAAATCTACATGCAATAATCTTAAAACCTATAATATGTATGCTTTAGCTTGAGGGGGAGTGTTAGGAAAAGTTGGTAACTATATGATTTCATATTTATTCTTGAGATAAAATTTTCTTATGTAACTATTACTTTCCTTATGTAATTGGTTCTTATTACTATATAAAGGTTATGTAGGTCTTGAAATTAGATCAAGACGTTAATTAACATTCTTCGATATTGTATTTACAAGTTACCAAAAGATTTATGGAACAATTCTTAAAATTCAATTTCATAAAAAGATATACGATTCCCCTTACTTATTTCACTTATAATATATTTCATTTTAATAGCTAGTGGTTAGGTCGACTGTGCTAGGCCCGGGCCCAGGTCCAAGCGTCCACGACATATTCGCAGGTGGTCACCTCCCATGCACACGTAAAGACCTAACCCTAGCACCTATTCCATATATAAGGTACTACTTTGCCATGATACAGGTACGACATTAGAACCCTGATATTCTTTGTTCATAGCCACCAAAACCCTCACCAAAAGACTAACTTGAGCATCAGAGGGGCCTGCCGGCTATCAACCCCCGGCGTGCCTTGTGCTGTTTTGCAGGTATCCTCTTGCTAAAGACAACCAATCTCATGGATCCAAACAGCAACGTCCTGCCTCACCAGAATCAGACAGAACCAGCTAGAGCTTCACATAGGAAAAGGGATCAAGTATTGCATTCACAAACTATCGAATTGGTTGAAGTAACTAATAGGAAAATGCTTGAAAGCCTACGAACTATTGTAGAGTAAGTTAAAAGAATATGGGTGGATGAAATACACTACACATCATAACCTACTACATGACCTAGAGTACTTTCATAGGAGAATCACCCTTCAACCTAGCCTTCGGCACTAAAGTGCTTGTCTTAATAGTTTTGAAAGATCCTATTATAAGGGTAAGGAATTCAATACATACCTAAATGAATAGAATTTAAGAGGGATCCTTGACTTGCTTGACGAATGAAGAGATGGTGTATAATGTTGATTTTTCCAATCTTAAGTTTTCTCTTTAACAAAAAATCTCATAATTTAAGGTAAATGCACTTATTATTAATAAGTAATATAATAGTGAATAAAGTGTTGATCTCATGAGGTAGCTAGAACAATCTAATACACTCTTTTACTACTAACTAGTCAAAGAATAAAAATAAGTTAACTGTTGATAAAATCGAATAACAAATGAAACAAATTATAAATAAAAGAATAAAAACTATGAACAAAACAAAATAAATAATCAAGTAGAGAATTTAGATATGAATAACGTCTAGATAAGGACTCTCTTAACATCATCTTTGTAGCCAGGATTTAATAACTTTAGAAAGTCGTAAACATTTAGATCAACAGAAATTCCTAGATTATGAAATTGCTCTCTGTGGAGTTTTGACCCTAGCATTAAAGGATTTATACAAGCTAACTATAACATACTATGTAACTCCTAATATCTAAATTACGGTTCACTCACATTTTGGTTATCTCAAATCATTCATATGCAAATTAATATTAGATCTTATTCTAGCTTGAACCAAATCCACTTTAAACAAATTTAAAGTTATTCTATAGAAATAAAACTTAAAAGCATATATAAAATTGAATCAATCTTGAGCAAATAACTAGGGTTATCCTTACATAAGCATATAAACAAACTAGCCATATATAATATTTACACCAAGAAACATAAATGATAAACTAGCCATATATAATATAGCATTTTTCTTTTAATTTCACTTGTATTTGATGTATATGTTAAATAATGTATATCCAATATAAGTATAAAGCTTTTAATTGTACGTTTTTTTGCTTCAGGTTTCATTTTCTACTTTGTTATGTTTATCAAAACGAGCTCTTACTGTGTAATGCTTATATATCTATACTATTCTTACTAGATGATGCTCTGATGTAATTATTCTTTACTATATGATGTAAATTGTAACATCTTAAGCACTTTGTAATATTCTTAGTGTGTGTGTGTGTGTGTGTGTATATATATATATATATATATGAAAATTAAACTATCTTTCTCTTATAATAATTGTGGTTATTGTTTATGTAAAAAAATGTGAAAAGTAATATTAATATAAATAAAAAAGTTTTTATATTAAATTTATATTATTACTATTATTTGGGACAAGGTTCAAGTGAAATTGAAAATAATATAGCACAATATATTAAGAGTCTATTTTATTATTTTATAAAATTCAAAGATTATTTTGTAAATTTAAAAAATTACTTAAAACTCTATCCAAAATTAACCAATATCGATACCGTTCTATACCAGAACCAAATTTGGCACCGAGTCTAATACAATATTCATAACATTGTTAGATGTATTGAGGTATGAAAGTTTCTTTTTGAGCTTGGAACACTTTTCCACTCTTCCTTTAACTATTTATTTTTTATCCCTTTGTTGATTCATAACAATCTTGTTATTTTATAAAATTTAGAAAATGTTTTGTAATTAAAAAAATCACTCAAAATTGTACCTAATGTTGCCAAGTAATGGTACGTTACTATACCATAACCAAATTTGGTACCAAGTCTAGTATGACATTCATAATATTGCTAAATGCATTAAGGTATGAAAGTTTCTTTTTTGGGCTTAGAATGATTTTCCACTCTTACCTTAACTATTTTTTCAGTTATTTGGGCATGGGTTAGAAATTTAAAAAGTTATGGTTGCTTATATCCAATAACATCTAATACGTATTTTTTTAAAAAGGTAAGAGGTAACTTTGATTAATGAAAAGTTCAATACAAGTAAAAAGCAAATAGTAAACAAAAAGTTACTGAAGTGCGAACTGAAATACAAGTTAAACCAATTGAAAAAGTGAAGCATTAGTTACATCAATCTTGTATGTGCTTTAATCAATTCCATTACATCCTTAAGAGTTCTACGTTTCTTTATGCCATTGTCCTATAGTAGTACCATAAATAAGTGACTTTCTGTGTTATAAAGCTAATGTTCTATCCTCTTCTAATTTACCCACCATCCATTATGAAACATTAATTAACTTCTAGACTTTAAGAGAGGTTCCTTAGTGATGGACCTCCTAGTTCTCAATTATACTAAAAACTCATGTTTTTCGCTTTTTTTTGCTAGTATTTGTTTTATGATTTATTTAAAAGTATTTTTGAAATAATCTTGAGGACTTAAATTTTAATTACAAAAATATTTCGTGTTCCTCTCTTTCCAAATAACATTAGTTTAAGGGTGTTTAAGTCTCCTTTATGCACGTTTCTTCCATTTTTATCCTAAGATAAGAATTGTGACTAGTTGTACTCAACGCATGATGTTAAGTCAAGAAGACTTCACGTCTATTAATTTTGGTGACAATCAAAAAATAATAATATTAGAAATAAATGAATTGTTTTGATAAGTGAGTCAAGCGTACAACAAAAATAGAGAAGAAGCGAAAAACACAGAAGAAGCAAAAACACAGAAGAAGCAAAAAATACAAAAGAAGCGGAAAACACAAAAGAAGTAAAAACACAAAAGAAGTGGAAACAAAGAAGCAGTGGAAAACATAGAAGTAGTGAAAAACACAGAAGAAACGAAAAAACACAGAAGAAGCGAAAAACATAGAAGAAGCAGGAAAACAAAAATGATACAGAGATGAAGATACTCTAGTAGGTCAGACAGTTAGTCAGTTGGAGTTAGTTACATAATTCAATTGAATAACGATTTCTATAAGAAACAAGAAGCAGTTGGAGACTTAGGCTATAAATACTAGTCGTAGTCGAAGACTGAATAACTTTCAACTTTTAGCTATCAAGTTATTACTTACATAGAAAAATTATGTATTCAAAGTGTGATCATGAGAGCAAACTCTATTATAACAAAAAACTCACAATATCTTTATGGTGAGAGAAAGAAAAGACTAAAAGCCTGAAGAGGCTAAGATAGCATAAAGAATACTTTATGTAAGAGACCTGAAGAGTCTTTGAAAGGGAAGAAAGAATACTTGTAAAATTGAAGAAGTATAGTGAAATCTCATATGAACTCTAAGAACTGGACTTAGCCTAAGTTTTGGGGTGAACTAATATAAAATCGCAGTGTCTATCTTCTAACCTTTCACGTTAATTTCTCTTGATCTTAAACAAGTATATAGAAGTTATTT
>JANKYE010632184.1:0-11058 GCA_032467995.1 Erythroxylum dillonii | reverse complement strand
GGGTCGTATGAGATTGTATAAATTGCTTTTGTACTTGGAAAGGGCTTATGCCCTATGTGATTATTGATTAAAAAAAAGAGTATACCGAATTGTGCTTGATTGAGTGCTTTAGCACGCCACCTTCGCGGGGCACGGACTCGGACATCACCGTCGATGTCGGGTTCAGGTCGCACGGGAGTGGGTGCTACAAACCATTTGTGTCAACAACACTAGTTATAAAGATATTGCACTTCAGAATGCGATAATATTCAAAGATTTCTCAAAAGAAACTTGTCAATGATATTGTTTGCCTCAAAAGGTTAGTCTAAAAACTGAACAGTTGGAGGAATTCCTTAAGAAAGGCCCAAGTTATCAACTTTAGAGATAAAGTAGGTATACTAAACTTAAGTTTGTAATAGAAGGGCCAAGTTTTAATATTTTATCACCATTAACAATATTAAAAAAACTCTCATATTGGTATAAACAAGGAAAAGTTTTTAAGAAATAGACAAACAAAATGATTCAAAAGTTTTAAACATTTTAAGCCAATAGGGCCTTCGAAAGAAGTCTTTAAAAGGATTTAGTTGATCCATTAACCTCAACTTCAAAGATAGCAAAAAATAGGCATATTTAGGAGGCTTGCTACATAAACTAGTGGGTAAACAAAGACAATTAAAGTTTAAAAGCTTAAGATCAGCTGAAGGCAAGCCTTCTTTTTCTTTAAGTTCAGGGAAATAACTAAAATTCTAGAATTGGATAAATTATACATATAAATTAAGTCATTGCAAAGGGAGAATGGATAGACATCTCCCTAGATTTTGATAAAGGAATCCCAAGAAAATAAAACTAATTACGAAGAATTTGCCTGAGGCCATTACTATATAACAAAGAAGAAACTCCAACTTTAGGTTATTATTGACAGGGCAGAAAATATATCAATTTAATAAAACCTAAATAAACTTGATATCTTCTTTTTCATAAATGGAATTTCTGGAAGAAGCATAATTGTTTATTAACCCAAAATAAGAATAACACATAAAAGCACAAAGTCTAAACTAGGGATCTCCTCAACTAAACAAACAAAATCCTCCCTGATTATAGGTAATCTATTATTACAGAAAACATCTTTCAATGAGATTGAAGCATCTCTAAAAGGAAAAATAAGGGAGTTGTAAGGACTTTAGAATTTCAAGATGGTAGATACAAGGTTTGGATGATATCCCAGGAAATTCCTGGAAAAAGCTATTAACTGTAGAAGGCATTGTCTCTTCCAGGTTGAATGATATGAAGGATTCAACATAAATGCCGACTAACTTAGGATTCAGAAGCTTGAAATAGAGGAAATTTTAGATGAAATTTTGATTTATTTACCTCTCATAAATAGGGTAGGGATGATGAGAAAAATCATTGAAGTGCGAAAGTCGTCCCATCATGCTAAAAAAGGAATTTGAGTCAAAATCAATAGTCAAAATTAAAAGGGAATATTTGGAATTAAAGAAGTCTTTTACTTGATTCTTATAAAGGTTGGAAGAGGTGCAGGAATTTTAAATTTAAATAAAGAAGTTTTTTTTTTAGCTTTTATAATAGATTGAAAGGTGGGGATTTCAAAAGTAAGAAATTATTGATGTGATTTTAGGGCCTGATTCTTCACATATGTTAAAAAAAATTATGATTTAAGAAGATCCTCATAATGACATTGTTAGGTTTTCCTCTTGAATTCCTTTTGGTCCTTGAAATTTATAAACCACTAGGCTATATCTGAAATTTCTATGCCTTGGTTTACTTAACCAAACATATAGGAGGCAATTGTTGATAGCCCAATAAGAAATTCACGTCATAAGTGAAAGCAACCCAAAATTAAGAGAAAAAAAATGATAGCTCAACAAATGTTTAACTAGAGGAGTCTTGGATAGCAAAAAACTAGGAATGTGAGGAGAAAATTTCTAAATTTATGGAAGTCCAAGACGTGAAAGTTAAGAAAATGGTGGAAACAATTAACAAGAACATTGCTAAGTGGATTGAAAGTTGAATAGTTTTAGAAAGTCTATAATATGGAAGTTTAAAAATAATGGCGGGAAGTCGGCTAAAATAAGAGAAGTGAGCATAGCTAAAAACTAGTTAGGGTAATAAATGTTGAGAAGACTATATAAATTCACCGACACCATGATAGAATATAAATAATTCCCAAGCAACAATCACCATATTCAATCACAAGACAATAAAACCAATCTCCAAAGAGAACAATCAATCTACTTCAAAAACGCTTTGTTATTTTCTAGCTTTATTTACATTGTGAATTCATCTTTGTTATCTTGAATTTCCTTTTATAGTTTGTGATTCTTTTTTTGTTACAATCAATTATTTTCTTTAGTTTAAACATCATTTCAACACTTTTAGCATTTTGGTAACATAGAATTTCATTTTCTAAGTTTTTCAATACCCACTTACACTATAAATAAGAAGTTAAGCAAGCATAAGTTATGAGAGAATTATTTCTTAACATGCTCCAATTTCAGATTGACACCAATAGAACTTGAAATGATTTCTTAGTTGCTACAATGAGCCTAGTTCTCATATTCCACACTTTCACTACTATCCACTCACCATAAGCTTTCCCCCCCTTTTGTTTAGCAATTGGAGACAAAAGAAGCTAAGGTATTGTTCTGTTTAATGGTGATACAATCATATTCCAAGTGACCTACTATACCATAACCATAGGGTAAAATTGGAATTCCTTTATACACCATTTGAAATTGTAACATCCTATATGTTATATATATAAGACATAACTTCTTCTTTTTCCCCATTTTCTCGTATTTTCATTTTAACTCACCCAAAAGCTACTATTCATGAATTCCCTCTCTTTAACCATTCTTCATTGTCAGTGACTCAAACTGGTTAGTGTTATCTACCAATTTCTTCCTCTTGACGAGCCCATCATAACCAGACCCATTTCAGTCGCCATCGTCACCAGAATTGTTGCAAAAATCGAGGAGAAAAATTGACGAAAAAAACTAATCATCGATTCATTGCTTTTGGTGGTTGTTACTAGTCACCACCACTACCATTCGACTCATCTCAATGTCAAGAACAAAAGTCTCATGGTCTCGTTGCCAGCCGCTGCTTGGATCTCTGCTGATTGACGGAAGAAGAGGTTAGGGTTTCAGCTTGTTTTTCTTCAATTTGTTCAAATATGTTGAGAATCTAAGTATGATGCTTTGCAGAAAGTTGTTCTACTCAACAAGAGCTTTCATTTGGTATAAAAATTGTTGAATTCTGAGACTAAAATTTTTTTAGTGATTAAAGGGAATATTCTGGTGTGAGGGGGAATATTTCTATATTCGGAGGTATTATTTTGGCAACCATTTTGGTCACTTTTGTGAAAAAATTCTAAAATTTATAATGATACTTTTTCTTTAAAGAACCATAGTGAGATTTTCAATGGTTTGCGAATTAAAAATCATAAAACGTTTAGGTGAGAATAGGAGAAATTTCCAAATTTCATAAATGGACTGCTTAGGCAATTGAGATGATACTTGAATTATTATTTAAGCCTAATAACTCCTAATTAGCACTGATTAAGATATTTTTATTTCGATTTACTAGGTATAACTGGAGCGGGACCATCATCGGAAGATTCGGACGGACAAGTTCGATTACCAAGTAAGTTCATACTAACTTACTATTACCGTATTTGTACCAGCAAATGAATATTGTTCAATGATGGAAAAGATGATAGCATGTAGCAATACATAACCACATTTATATGCATGCGTATCTATATCTATCTATATATATATATATCAGTCGATACTTATATATTTATAAAGCGAACGCGTATTTACAATAATGCGTCCCCGCTTTAGTATAAGCCTTTATATCGAATTAACTGAGTTGATGCATTGAGTTGGGTATTGCATACACGCATTGATCATTGCATAACTGAATATTTACTTGATAAATTGCATGCTTAATAATTTGACATGTATTGCTATGATCAATTGTGGGGAACAAAAGATCTGTAGGACGTGCCACCTCATGGGTATGCATCAAGACTGTGCACTGGCTATAACTATGAGAGTTGTTTTGTTTATGATATTGAGATATGTTATGGGTCGATCCTAGTTAATGCTTAGCTCCCATTCGGACCCTTGTTTGTGATGCTTATGACTTTAGATGCTTTGACCGACGGCTGGCCTGTTAGTGATACTTAGCTCTCTGCAACCCCTTTGGGTTAAGAGAGCCTTACAACTATATGAGTATAAGAAGATGGTTGGGTCGTTAGTGATGTATAGCTCCCTGTAGCCATTCGAGGTTTAGAGTTGTAAGGGCTTACCCTTGACGATTAGGTTCCTACAGATATTCTTCCTCACAATTTATTTGTGTTGTTGATGTGATTGGAAGTATAGTATCATGTGGATATATTTTGATATTCATGCATGACAGTGTACATAGAATTGGGTATCATAGGGCGGTGTGAGCTTACTTAACGTGGTCTGGCTCCCCTCAACTTTATTTTTTCAGGTCAGCTACCACCGACTTCACAACAGTGACTCCCGTGACATGTCCACTGCGGCTTACTTACGTTTGTGTATGTTCTTTCTTTATTTTCATTTATCTTTTATTTTAGCATCCGAGTGACATAATTTTATGAGTTGTAAAACTTCTTTTTGACGCACACTATTGTTGTTGTATTGTATGGTCTTGCTGCATTCTTAGGGTTTGAATTTATTTTGTCGCTTGTGGTAGACTTACATGTGATTTGGGGTTTCGAACCTCGATACCCACATGCTGGTCAACCACCCATTTCAGGTCATGACAAGGTTGGTATTAAAGCCTAGGCTACAGATTTACGACCTAGGATGTTCTTTTGTTTGTCATTATGAACACATAGGAATCCACTTATTTTTAAAGTAACTTCCCATAGAATACGTTCATATTCTCACTAGTGTTACTAACCATTCTTTTTCTGTCAATTCTAGCATGAATAGACATGCTTGATTTCAACTTGATCAAGAGGGTCATGATAAAGCTTGAGCTCAAGATAAGATATGGTGTAGAACGACCCAAACACAAGAGGTCCCTATCGAGACATCAGAGGTGTCACAAGGAGTTACTAGGGCACCTGTGTTTGATATGCTGGCATTCCTAGCAGGGATAGAGGCTAACAATGTTATGTTTCGAGAGTCGATGATGATAATGCAGCAGATGATGATGCTGCAGCAGCAGCAGTAGTCAACTTCCCCAGTGGCAATCCTAAAACAAAAGAGGTTGGATATGCAATTATCTATGGCATATGCAAGGTTTTGTCTGATAGAGTTCGACAGGACTAAACCTCGAGAGGCTATTGATTTTAGATGTTGCATTATTTTGAAACACAACTGGTGGGTCTGGTAGAGATGTCTCTATAAGGGATAGCCAAGGATTGGTACTGAGAATCATATCATTCCATACTTAGGTACAATGACTTGGTTGCAATTTAAAGAGAGATTTATTAACTACTTCCTTTTCTTTGTAACTTGTAAGACGCTCAGATCAGAGTTTTTGAACCGATGCCGTAGAGATAGGACAGTGGACGAGTACACTACGGACTTTATTCACTTGAGTAGTTATGCCTAAAGATTGGTTCAGATGAGCTGAGGAAGAATAACTATTATGTGTTAGGGCTGGGACCTCTTTTCGTCAGTATGACTATGAGCTGTCAAGAGAAGTTCTCTACCTTAGTGGATATGATCAAGCAATTAGAGAGGATTCTGGTATAGCAAGGTACCTTGTCTACGGGAGAGCAGAATAAGAGGCACTCAACAGGATCCTCTATTTTTCAGCAACGATAGCAGTAGAAATCAAACTTTTCACTAAGGTTCAGCCATAGTGGGAGTTCTCGGCAGAGGGTTGATCGAGTTTATAGCAAGGCGAGATCTGACGGTAGACATCTGGGAGGATTCAAATTCACACTTGGTGCAGATAGTAGTAGTAGCGGGCAGAGTTCAGGGCGCAGTAGATCAGGCTCAACTTCTTCCATTTGTCCGCAATGTGGTACAGTGCATCAGGGTCTATGTCATATACCACCAGGAGCTTGCTACAAATATGGCCAGTATGGGCATTTAATCAGAGATTGCCCTGTGATGGGATATCAACAATCCTTTTATAGTATGGCAAAGCCTTCATTTCAATAGCCACAAGCGGGATCACAGTTTGGTCGTCAGTATGGGCGAGGATTTGGAGGGAGAAAGTTGGAAGGTAGATATGGAGGCTGCAGTTTGGGATAATCCTCTAACTCTCACCACTCAAGATGCACAAGCTTCTAATGCATTGGTATCAGGTATCATTATAGTCTGTGGATTAGAAGCTATGGTTTTGATAAAGGAGCGACTCTTTATTTTATGTCGCACAACTTTACTATGAGGTTAGAAATAAAACCGGATAGGATGATGAATCTCTATGAGTATCTACACCTCTTATTGATGTCACATAAACAAATTTGATTTACTACTCATGTCTTGTGGAGATTAACGGTAGGAGATTGGTAGTGAATCCTATGGTATAGCCAACTATGGATTTTGATGTAATATTAGGAATGGACTAGTTATCCCTTCATTATGCTACCTTGGATTGTAGAGAGAAGGAAGTGATGTTTAAGATTTCAGGGGATGTAGAGTTTATCTTTAAGGGGGATAGAAAAACTACCACTTCCAACATAGTTTAAACAATAGTGGCCAATAAAATGCTCAAATAAGGGTGCTAAGGATTTCTGGTCTCAGTTAGGGATTTAGTTGTAGAGGGCATCAGTCTCCAAATCGTTCTGGTAGTTTGGAAGTTTTCATATGTGTTTGTTGAGGAGTTACCAAGGTTACTCCCAAAACAAGAAATTGAATTTTATATTGACGTAGTACCTAGTACAGGTCCGATTTCTATACCACCGTACAAAATAGCACCTGCAGAATTAAAGGAATTAAAGAAGTAGTTACAAGATATGTTAGATAAGGGTTTTATTAGACCTAGTGCTTCGCTATGGGGTGCACCAATATTGTTTGTGAAGAAAAAGGATGGTTCTCTTCAATTGTGTATTGATTATTTACAGTTAATAAGGTGACTATCCATAAGTATCCAATACCTCGAATTGAAGATTTGTTTGACCAACTTCAAAGTGCTAAGTACTTTTCTAAGATCAGGATACCATTAGCTAAGGATCAGAAGAGATGATGCATCTAAGACTGCCTTCATGACTCAGTACGACCATTATGACTTTTTAGTAATGTCTTTTGGCCTTATAAATGCTCCGATAGCTTTCATAGATATGATGAATAGAGTATTTAAGTCGTTCTTGGATAGGTTTATGATTGCTTTTATTGATGACATTTTGGTGTATTCGCAGACAAATAAGGGGCATGTCAAACATTTAAGATTGGTATTACAGACACTTCGAGAACATCGACTGTATGCCAAGTTCTCAAAATGTGAATTCTAGCTTGAGAGTGTTGCATTCTTAGGACACGTGGTATCTCAAGGCAGTATACAAGTGGACTCAAAGAAGGTAGAAGCTGTGATAAATTGGAAACAACCAAGGACCATAATAGAGGTATGAGTTTTCTCGGGTTAGTAGGTTACTATCAAAGATTTGTTCAAAATTTTTCTAAGATAGCAACCCATTAACCCCACTGATGCAAAAGAATGCCCAATTTATTTTCACCGATGTGTTGGAAGGAGGTAGGCGAGAGGCAATTGGAAGGCTCAAAATTAATCAAGATCATGTTAGAGAAGATCCCATAAATCAAGCAGAGGCTAAAGATGACTGTCAGTAGACAGAAGAGTTACGTTAATCCAAAGCGTAAGGAAGTGGAGTTTCAAGTTGGAGATTTCGTATTCCTTAAAGTATCTCCAATGAAGGGTGTGATGAGGTTTAGAAAGAGAGAAAAATTGTCTCCAAGGTATATTAGACCTTATGAGGTAACTGAGAGGGTAGAAATGTGACATATTGGTTGACATTACCTCCTGACATGGCCCAAGTCCATCTAGTATTCCATATTTCTAGGCTTCGCAAATACATTGCCGACCTTTCCCATTTACTTCAACCATATAGCATGCAAGTGAGTGAGAATTTAACCTACAAAGAGGAGTCAATTGCTATCATGGATTCGTAGGTGTGACATCTTCAATCAAAACAAATTCTCATGGTTAAGGTGATGTGGAGGAATGGTCGCATTGAAGAAGATACTTAGGAGATAGAGCGAGAGATGAGAGAATTGTATCCATACTTGTTTCCTTAATAAATCTTATTATAAAATTCAATGACGATTTTTTTGTAAGGGGAGAGAATGTAACATCCCATATGCTATATATATAAGAGACAACTTCTTTTTCCCTATTTTTCCATCTTTTCATTTAAACCCTCCCCCCCCCCCTCCCCAAAAAAAAAAGCTACTATTAACGAATTCCCTCTCTTTAACCATTCTTCACCATCGGTGACTCAAACTAGTTAGTGTTATATACCAATCTTTTCCTCTCGATGAGCTCGTCACAACCATACCTATTTCAGCCGCCAATGTCGCCAAAATTATAGCAAAAATTGACAAAAAAATGACAATCGTCGATCCGTCGCTTCTAGTGGTTGTTGTTAGTCACCACCGCCACCATTTGACTCGTATCGACGTCAGGAACAAAGCTCCATGGTCTTGTCATCAGTTGCCACTCGGATCGTCGTCGATTGACAGAAAAAGAGGTTAACGTTTTAGCTTGTTTTCTTTAATTCATTCAAATCTGTTGGGAATCTAAGTATGTTGCCTTAGAGAAAGTCGTTCTACTCAGTAAGAGCTTTTATTTGGTATAAAAATCATTGAATTATGAGATTGGAGATTTTCTCGTGACCAGAGAGAATACTTTGGTGACCAGAGGAAAATTCCTGTCACCGCAGGTACTTTTTCAGCAACCATTTTGGTCACTTTTTTGAAAAGAAAATATAAATTTCAAAATTATACTAATCATTTTTCTCTAAAGAACCATAGTAAGTCGGTATTAACTTACTTGTTAACCGACTTACTATTACCGTAGTTGTACCAATAAATGAATAATGTTCAATGTTGGTATAGATGACAACATGTAACAATGTGTCGATACATACTTATATATTTATACAACGAATGTGTATATACAGTAATGCGTACCCTCTTTAGTATAAGCCTTTATATCGAATTAATTGAGTGGATACTTAGGCTGGATATTGCATACATGCATTGATCATTCCATAATTAAATGTAGTGCTATGTTCGATTATGGGGAAGAAAAGATTTGTAAGACATGTCACCTGATGGGTGTGCATCAGGACCAAATGTGCACTGGTTATGACTATGTGAGTTGTTTTGTTTAGATATTGAGATATGTTATGGGCCAATCCTGGTTGATGTTTGGCTCCCGATCGAATCCTTATTTGTGATGCTTATGACTTTGGACGCTTTGAGCGAGGGCTGGTGTAGGCCCCCAAAATTTTCTTGATGAATTAAGCATGATTTAAATGAATTATGAAGTTTGATGGATTAATTTTTGGAGCTCATTATTATTGTTAAGGTTAGTAGGATGTTTATGACATAAGTTAATTGAAGTTAACTGTAAATGTTGTATGAATGAGAAAGCATGATGAGCATCCTTATGTATTTTGTTCTAAGCTTTGATATGCATGATGTTATGTTCGCAAAGTTTGTTCAATCTCCTTGAAATTGTAGTGACATGAAGGATGGAGGCTCCTTTTTTGTTTGAGTATGTTTAGCTTGTTATTAGGTTTGAATGCATGAGATTGTTGATTATTGGATGACGGATTTATGATTTTGGAACTCTCGTCGTGATGAGGCTAGTGGTCGCCACGATGAATTTCCATTGGTTCACTACGACGTACCGATGTGACGTCGTGACGAGTGCCCCATTTTGTGACTTCGCCGCGGCGAGGAAGGGCATTTTGGGCAAGTCACTTAAGGTTAAAAGGTTATAAGGCTTAAGTGAAGGGCCAAGTGGTCATTGCTAATTAATAAAGGGTATAAATTAGAAGAAGAAAAAGGAAATGAAGGGAAGAAGAGGAGAAGTATCGAAGAAGAGAAGAGAAAAGATGAGGAAAGCTAGGGTTTGAAGATTTTGAGGAATTTGAAGCATCAACAAGTAAGTATAAGCTTTAATCCTTCTTGATTGGTTGGATTAACCATGTTTAGTGATAATTCGAAGTGAAAATGGGGTTTAATGTGTGTAAGAAGTTTTTGATGAACGATTTGAGAAATGTTTTAATCTTTAGGGTTTGATGTTTTGTTAATGATTTTGGGTTAGAATAAGTTTAGAAATGAGGTAAGAATGATGTTTTAGGGTTAATATGGGTTATTTTTGAAAGATGGAAGTGTATAGATTGAAAAATGTTGAAAAAACAAGTTTTCGGGAGTTTTTGGAGTCGTACATTGCGGCGCGCACTTACCCTCGCCGCGGCACACACCAATTTTCTCGCCGTGACATGCTCCAGCTCCTCGTCGTGGCGAGCTCCTCTTTCCAGCACTGACAGACTTTAGTATTTTGAGCATAACTTTTGATGTAGATGTCCAATTAAGGTGATTTTTTATTCGTTGTAAACTAGAGACATAGGGCTACAAGTTTTTTGAAGAAATGAAGTTGTAATTCAGTTTCTAAAAATCTCAAATTTTAGATGGAAGTTGAGTATAGATTATTGTGTCAGCTTAAGGATAGCTCCCACATGTTTGGGGTATAACTTCCACATTTTTGAACCAAATTGGATAAATTTGGAGTCATTAGAAACTTAAGACAATGGGGAACATTGGTCTAGAAGAAAGCATTATCAAATTTCTTCATTTACTTGATCATAAGTTGGAATTCCTACTGAATAGAATTTTTGGCTATTGTTAAAGGAAATCAAGGAAGGCAAGCGGAGCAAGTGTGAGGAACCTTTGAGCAAGTCTTTAAACAAGATTTCTAAGTTGGGTTTCATGTTTATAATAGACTTAATGAGCGATAAACTATTTCAAATTGCATCATAAGTGTTGCATTTATTGCTTCTTGCATGATTTGTGAAATCTGCTATATGTTTGTTGCATG
>JANKYE010628577.1:0-11077 GCA_032467995.1 Erythroxylum dillonii | reverse complement strand
CAGATTCTGTAGTAATATCCTTATACTCTTGATCACTTGCTCTCTTCCTCATTACTTGAATAGGGGGAGGAGAAAGGGGGTGAGCTATAAAGCTCGTAGGAACAATTTATAACAAAAGAATAAGCAAAAACCTTGAAAACATTTTTCTTTTCTTAGAAAGCTTTCTAAGAAATATGAACTGCAAAGTCAACGTTGCAATTTTGATGAGTTTTGCGAACTTAGTGAGCTACCCATCATCGATAGCTCACTCATAACACATAACACATACAATTCATATTTCAAGTTCACAAACAAGTTATAATGATTCATATAATTCAATTCAATCAATCATATAATGCATATTACGTTGTATTTGCAATGCTCATGAGACTCACTTTCATTTATTAATTTGGTGTGACCGAGTGCCTTTTTCACTGTCTTGTATCCATTGTGGATACCGGATGGATATCGGGGTCATTAATAACTGTCCCTTATCCGTTGGGGATATAAGGCTCATTAATAACTATCTCTTATCCATTGGGGATACGGGGCTCATAATATATTCTGAGCTTTAAGTTCTGTTTCACTGGCGACTCCGGTCACAACTTCCTTTATGTTATCATGCATTAATGTAGTGAAATACATCATATATATTCAATCATTCACTTGTGCTTAATTTTCTTTCGCATTCACATTCACCATCGGACCTTGGTCCGGCATTCAACAATTAAATTAAGTATCACATATTCTTTCAAATTCACATACAATGAGCGCTTCCAATATATTATTCATGCATCAAACACCTCAGACATTCAATGTCCGGAATCAACACATTCACATCACATAATAATTTAATTTAAAATTTAAACAAAACAATAAATCAAAGTGAGACCATGTAGGTTACTCAGTACACATATAATTCAAATATAAGCACACGTATAATTGAGTTTACACATCTAGGTTGACTCACAGTATGCTCCAGATAGCTATTGCATTGACGTCCCAACAATGTTTGGATATTGTCGTTCTAATTGCTCTTCTATATCATGCAATACACATACATTTACACATTACTAATTTTCACATTTACATGAATACTCAATCATATACATATGTATATGTGATATATATATAATGCATGCTTAATGACAATCCTAAGTATATTTCCTTAATTCACATCTTATGATCATTCATACTCCATAACTCAAGTGAAACTCAATTATCCTTAATTCGTCACTCGTCTATTCATCAATCATACATTTACCAATCCTTTCCTAGCATTATACATCCATACAATTTCCCAATTCTCATTCATTCATACCAATTCATATTATTCATAAGTTAAAACAAAAATATAAAATATCTAGGTATAGAATTTCATAATGGATTTCTTAAATTACAATAATATTCTTTGAAAATTACAAAAATTTCCAGATACTTTTAAAAATGTAACAGAAGTTCAAATTTTTTTAAGACTATTAAATTATATACCCGATCAAGTATTTCTTAAAAATTTAGCTGAAAGAAGAAAACAATTACAACTTACATGTTGTACAAAAAAGCAATGGAATTGGACTAATGAAGATATAGAAGCTGTACAATCATTAAAAAATCTTTGTAAGGATTTACCAACATTAGATAATTATAATGCTAGAGATATATTAACTGTACAAATATATGCAAGTATGGCTATATGAGCTGGCTGTCTTTTGGCACAAACTCCCAATTTAAAGAAATATCTTTTATGTAAATATATCAATGGGACTTTTAATCCCACTAAAAGAATATATCCTATTCGTGAAAAAGAAACACTTGCATGTATTAAAACACTACGGAAGTGGAAAGGTGATTTATTACCTGTTGAATTTCAAATTCAAACAGATTCCAAATATCTATGTGGATTCATAAAAATACTATTACATCATTAACAACTCATAACTTCCACATTGAGATACTACCAAATGAGCGTGAAACTACCAAATGAAGTTATGAGTTGAGATACTACCAAATGATCGTGAAACTACCAAATGATCCTTCTCTGTCACAATTGTGCTTGTGCACGATTGTGCTTGTGAATGATTGTGCACCTACCTGATGATCCCTTATTTAAACATCATTCTAGCTTTTTTCAAAATAGATTTTTGGGTCAATTTTACATGGCCATTTTGACAAAGAAAATGAGGTATTTAGGCAATAAATTCTTCTAAACAAATGTTTCTATATGTCTTAAGTTTCTAACAACCTTAATTTCATGTAGTTTAGCTCAATATTCTGCAAGTTATACTTAAACTACTACATATTGTTCTCACAATGCGACAACACGCTATACTCAAATTCAAACCAAACTTTGAAACTCTTAGAGACAGAATTCAGATTTGATTTCTTAATGAAAAATATAGCCATCTGTCTCTAAATCATCCCATTTAGATAGATACAAATCAAGATACGGCTAAAAATCAAGATATGGCTAAAATACAGGTACATTCAAACCATCTTATGCATAGTTCATCAACTTTACATCCTTTCCTCTTTATTCTCACCTCAATTTCAGGTCGATATCATTCATAAACAAATCATAAACTATGGTTGATCATAAGCACAAAAATAGAACATCAACGTATACATACATTCATCAAATTTCTGCACACATTCTACTCCATTATCACTTTCATTTTATCTCAAACTATCATCATAAAAGTTGCTATTTAATAAACCTATGAAGATTAATGTATGACTTACTTGATAAAACTCCAAGCTTCTTCAAAATCACAATGAAACCCTAGCCTCTAAGCTTATACGATCATCAACTCTTCAAGGAGGAATAGGTTAGGTTTTTAGTAACAAGATGAAGAGATAATAAGGGAGGATAACAAGAAATCAACGTGATGAGGGTGAGAGTGAGATGGTCGTGAGTGAAGAAAACATAAATGAAGAAGAAGAAGAAAGCATATGGTAAACATGAAAGACATTGAAGATAGTCTTTCAAAATGTAAATAACGTGGGTGGGTTTTAAACATAGAACTAAATGATTGGTGGTTGTCATGACACCCACCACTTAAATAATCAATCAACATCTAGTCCATTTGTCACCCAAATACCATTTCCTAATTATTTCAACTGCCATTTGACACTTATTTGTACTACCATACATCAATTGTCCTGCCACTTGACATTTTTCTTAGTCCAAAAATTTCTCAATATTTCCTAAATTTCACCATAAATTCCAAATCAATAATTATACTCACCAAATCAATTTTTAAGACAAAATATTCACTACTCACATCATAATCACATTTATAAATCAATTAAGATCAACTATACCCGATAATTATCAAATAATTGCATGTATAGTCATTGTAATGTTTGCAATTATCAAATTCACATGTATGTATGCTAAATGATGCAGGAGCATGAAATGCATTTCCTAATTTCTCAATAATATCTCTCATATTCAATATTCTAGGGTTCTTACCCTTAACATGGGGTGGGATGTTACAATTATATTGTAATTAATTAATTATATTTTAATATTATTTTAATTAATTATTTATATTTAAATATAAAAAGATATAAAAAAAGATGAAGGGAGTATCACTCAAGAATGATTGACATTCCACTCATGCTTCAGGGGTATGGAGCAATCCCTAAAAGTTAGATATCATAATATTGTCCCTATAATGATAGTATATAACCAACCACCCATTTTTCGTTCCATAACCATTGAGCCCTTCCCAAATCCATCAACCAAACACCCCCCAATTAAAGACATGCTCTTTGAGGAACAAACTCTAATAACTTATGTCCATAATAGGAAACTCATCCAAGCATCTATCCATTTTACTTATTATTAGTACTTAAAGCAAAAGCATTAAATTATATAGACTTAAGATCTCTTGATATACATTAAAGGACAAACCTTTAGATCATTGTATGGTTTCCCAAACATTGTACGTAGTAGAGTTATTTTCCTTGAGCTAAATTTTTAAGAACTAATGTTAACCTACATCAGAAAAATTAGTGACTGACCCTATTCCACTGAATTTGGGATTATGTCATATGTTTTATAACAAAGTATTGTCAATTAAGATTTTTAAAAAAACCATAATGGATTTATTGGACCATTTAAATTTTTTAGCATTTCAGTCAACATTTTTTATATTCAAGAGAGTCTAATCATTCCTACAATGATAAGGGTATAATAAAAAATATTGTAACTCTTAATATACTATAAAATGTATAAATAACTATTAGGTGCAGAGAAAAGAAGAGTTCTCGCCTCAATTATGTTAAAGGTACAGTTAAATCAAAGTTAAAAGTGATCACTTCCTAACATATGCTTCTCCTTCAATGGATAAATGTTGAAATTTGATCCTAAACTTAAGAAGTTCAATCCTTACCTTGTTTCCAACCAAAAGCAATAATAATAACATGATTTGTATATAAAAAGGATTAAGCTTTTCAAGTTGCTAAATGTAATTGATCATCTATTTGACCTGTCAAAGGATTTAATTTACTTCACGTTTATATTTTTAAATAAAATGGTATATGAACTTAAATTTCATAAGTTTTTGTTGATAATTTCTATCTCATTGCATATCATTGATGAAGAAAAATGTTGAAACTTTATAAATGTAGTTTTTACTGTTAATATGCGTTTAGTTTACAATTACATGTATTAATTTCGATGGCTACAAAACATATTGATGAAGGAAAATGTTATTACTTTATAAATGCCTTATTTTACTATTAATATATCTAGTATGCAATTATATGTATTTATTCTAATGGATACAAGATTCTTTGATTATTGGTGCTGCAATAGTTGAATACTCGACAGTGTTATGTTCAATTTTAATCAATGGAATCATCTACGTCAATTATGCGTGCATCAACCTATCCATGCATACTGCCATTGCAGATTATGGGATCCCTAGCAAACTTCTTAGATAGTAAGAAACCCTATAGTAAGTTCTTTAGATATCTAAAATATAGGATAAATTATATGTATAGTTTAATTAATCCTAAGAAGCATTGTAAAAAATGATAACTACCTTTCTTGTTTATTGTAGGGAAAGGAATATTGTAATTTATTTGAGTGGTTTGATGAAAATTTTACTCCAAGAATTGTAGATGTTATAAATGGCTTAAGAGAAAAGAACATATAATGGCTTGCAATAAACAAAAGGAAGATGATAGTAAACTTAGTTTGTTTTTCTGAAAAATAAAAAATTTTCTAGTAAATGAATAGAAACCATATAGGATTTTGAATGTATCAATTATAAAATAAAGTAACATCACTCCTTACAATTTTTTCTAACGTAATACATTATAGAAATGTATTACTCAGGTTTCCTCCGACATCAATGTGTTAAAGATTATTAATATCCACGTGCTCATCATGTAAGGTAGACAACATTCCACTTTAACTTCGCTTAGATACTTTTCCACTTCAAGAAACACTTTCTTCTTGTGAAGGACCACAAACTCCTTAAGAGAGCCTTCCAAACATGTTGCTTTAATAGGTTTATTTCCTTTAGCATCTTCTAATGACTCTCATTTTTCTACTTTGGCTTTTATATATAAGGGTTGACTTCATATTGAACTAATTTTCAATTTAACTTTGATGTATTTCATATAGTATTAAGAATAGCTACGCATATAAATCCCTTAATACCATAATGAACACATAATAGCTACATGTTCTTGTAAATCTTTCCTTAACAGTGCATGTAAATTTTGAACCTCCTATTCAATTTTCCATGCTTTCCTTATGAACTCACTGAGATAGGCTAGTAGTAATGGAATGACAAATAAGTTAATTCTCCAATTTGTAGTTATCCTGGGCTAAAATGATTATTCCATGCTAGCCTAGTCTATAAAATAGTAGGTTATTTAGGAATTAGCCAGTCTTTACATGGTTTATTTAAGAATAAGCCTCCAAATGTAACAATCCTACATATCATAGTTATAGGAGTAGCTAGGAATCAACTATTGCAAATTGCTAGAAAAACCATGTCATTCCCCATCTTTTATCCAAATACTCACTTTGGCTTAGGAGAGGATGTTACTCATGAGCTATATGGCTTATTGGTTCCTAATCAGAGGCCGTTGCCCATTTTATTCATTATACTACATAGAAGTAGTTAATTAATTCCCCACTCTACATCCAATATTTTGCTCTAAGTTATCCCTCGTCCTCAACAATTAAACCATATAGAAATCATGGGTTATTTTAACTTTAAGAGCCCATAAACTATTTCCTTTTAATAGATATGAATGCAGCCACTACATCCAAAGTGATGCATTATCCATTAGCACTCTCCATAACCTTTTGGCCATCAGAATTTTATTGGTATTTCTTATAGAATTAATTCCCAACCCACCTTCCTTAAAAGGCTTACATACATCAACCCATTTAATCTTAGTGTTATATATGTTTTCATTATACTTGCGCTATCGAAACTTTCTCATCATACCTTTAATGGATTTGCATAAATGTGAATTAAGTTAATAATTGATTTGAGTAATTGAATTTTTCCTTTATAAGAGAAAACCTTGTCACCTAACAACTTAATCTTCTTTGGATCCTTTCATTAAGAGGTAAACATTCCTTAAATTATAATATTCTTGTAGCTAAAATGAGTCTAAGATACATTATAGGTAGATTTTTAATGTATAATCTAAGTATGGATTTGAACATATTAGAAAGGTAAAGGTTACTCGTAGAGAGAATAAGGTGGCTCGTTTAGAAATTGATGTACAAACCTAAACTTTCCTTGAATAACTTAAGAGAATTCAATAACACCTTAATGGAAAATTAATCAACTTTTGCAAAAGAAACAAGTCATTAGCAAAGTAGAAGTTAGATAATTCAATCTTTCTATATTTACTAAGGAACTTAAACTTCTCAACCTTTCTTATATCCCTTTTAATCAACTAGGTTAATGCTTATGTAGAAAGAATGAATAAATAAGGAGATAAGGGGTCCCCTTACTTGAGACCTCTTGCATCCTTGAAGAATTCAGTAAGAAGAACATTGCCCAATACATTGAAAGAGGGAGAAGTAATACAAACATTGATCCATTCCCTAAAAGTTTCAGGGAAGCCAAATACTTCAAGTAAAACTATAACATAAGTACCCAATTTATACTATCAAAAGCTTTGTTAGAATAATTTTTAATAACATAGTTATGCGGGGGAATTTTTCCTAGCATAACCTATTAAAAGCTCCTAAGCAAAAGAGATATTATCCTCAATTTGCCTCCCATCTATGAATGCTCCTTGAGTTACACTAATAACAGAATATAGAACTATCTTCATCTTACTAGGCAAGATCTTTGCAATGAATTTGTAAATGAAGTTACCACATGCTATAAAGTGAAATTCACTAGAACTTAAAAGAATGGGGGACTTAGGAACAAGGCATAAATAAGTCTTATTTAAATCCTTAAGCATAATTCCACTAAGAAAAACTCAAGCACATATTTTGCGACCATTTTTCCTACCCAGTCCCAAGATTTATGTAAAAAAGAAGCCATTCATTCCATTTAGGCTAAGTGCCTTTTGAGCATTCATTTGGAAAATAACTTTTTTTTCACTTCTTCTTCATCTAAAAGCCTAGTAAGGTCTAATGCATCATTCTGATTAATTCTGGATCTTATAAAAGAATGCAAATTCAATGAGGAAAAATTACAATAGGAAGGAGTGCCAATAAGTCTCTTAAAAAATTTAACTACTTTTATCATCAACTCCTCCTGCCTGGAGATTATCTTTCCCTCTTGAGAAACAATTGAACATATCCTATTGCTTATTATTTTTACCATTATAGTTCTGAGGAAAAAACCTGTACACCTCTCCCCATCATTAAGCTACTTATTCCTGGCCCTTTGTCTCAATAATCAATAATGGTCCTCCAACCTTTTTAGATGCTCCTTTTCTTGTAGTTCTTTAAAAGTAAGATTATTAGAAAGCCTAATTTGAGCCCCCACCATTTTCCTTCTAATAGAAGTCATTAGCTGCTTGGAGCTAAGAATTTTTTTAATTTACATCTCCTCTTTGATGAACTTAAGTTTGTGCACACAAATATATTATTTAGTACCATAAACTTCATCTCCCAACCCTTTAGTAATAACTTCCTAGAATCCTTCTTCAGTAACCAGGAACGTATTAAACCTAAAAGGGAAACTCTTATGTACCTTTAGAAAAAGATTACTAACTTTGATAGGAGAATGATCAAGAAAAAAAAGGATCCATAAATGTGGCTTTACTTTTAGGAAAGCTTGAGAGCTAATTTAGATTAACTATAGTCTTATCTAACTTTTTCCTCAAAAACTAGTTTAAGCTTTGCTTATTAATTTATGTGTATCTATGGCCATCATAACACAAGTCAGTGACCTCTTGGAGTTCCATATATTCCCTTAGATCTCTAGTGTACCTTTTCAAACTAGCTTTACTTTCTACATCTGACTAGTATAGAATGGAGTTAAAAATCCCCCAAATCAACGAAGCCCTTGATATTTCCTTTGAGCTTAGATCAAGTTGTCCTATAAGAGCTTCCTTTGGAAACAGAAGCCGGATCTTCAGCACCTCCACAAGTTAGAGCAAGTTACATACAAAGAGGTTAATCTTAGACTAAAGTGTCGAGTTTTGCTGCATCCAATAAAGGTTCAGGGGGTAGGGGAGCAACCCCTATGGGACAGACAAGTAGACCTCGCACACAGGCCTGAGTTTTCGCAATCACCTAACAAGATGTCGATGGCACAGCAGATGTAGTCACCGGTATGATTTCTATCTTTAAGCAAGATGCTTTAGTAGATCGTAGTGTTACACATCCTTTTATGTCTATGAATTTTTCTACAAAATTGAATGTTGAGCCTCAGTTATTAGACAGTGGAATAGTAGTTTTGATCCCAGTAAGAAACTCACTCACAGCTAAAATAGTGTTTGTAGATAGTGAAATACTAATCGAGGGTAAGGCAGCTTCCAATAAGCCTGATCATATTGGATATTCAGGATTTTGAAGTCACTCTTAAAATGGATTGGTTATCCACACGTCATGCAATAATGGATTGTTTTAAAAAGGAGGTTAGGTTGAGTCAATTAGGGAAACCAAAGGTGACGTTTCGTGGAATACAAAAATTTCTTCCCACTAGTATAGTGACCGTAATGGTAGCTAGTAAAATGCATCGTAAAGTATGTTGGAGATATCTAACTTACATGATTGAACTAGGTGATGATGAGGCTCAATTAGGAGATATTCTGGTATTCAGAGAGTTTTCCAACGTGTTTCTAAAGGATTTTCTAGGATTACCCCCAAATAGGGTAATAGAGTTTAAGATAGATTTAACTTTAAAAACCCAATTGATTTAAATTACTCAATACAAAATGGCTCTAGCAGAGTTAAAGGAATTGAAAGTGTAAATGGAGAACTTGTTAGATAAGAGTCTTGTAAGACCTAACACTTCTTTATGAGGGGGCGTCAGTCATATTTGTTTTAGAAAAAAGGATGGGAGTTTAGCTCACAATCCATGAATATGTTTTAAATGTATTTTTTATAAATAAGGCATGCATATAAATGTTTTTAAGTTAAATGCATTCATATGTTTTAGCCTTTTTAAAATCTATTGATTAAATTGTTGAAATTGCTTGTGGGTGGACTTGATGTCCAAATTTTTTAGTTGATAATTTGGTTTGAATATATAAGTGCTTTGAATTTTTATAGGAGTTTTGAAAATTTGTGGGATGTCAAAATGTAGACGTTATATTGCCAAAATGTTTGATAAAATGATTTCAAAAAAACTCCACTAGTTACATTTGTTAATGTTAAGTTAAAACTTTCCAATAAAATGGACAATAGGCTTAGCTCTACGGGAAGTCTTTGGTTGGATTAGATATTAACTGGAGGGAGTTAGAAAGGCCGATTAGTCATTTAAAAAGAGGGGCCTGTCAATCTAGCTTAAATGATTGAACAAGATAATGATGAGTTCAGTTAGGAGATATTGGTGATCAAAGAGTTCCCCAACATGTTTCCAAAGGATCTTCCAAGATTAACCCTAAATAACGTAATAGAGTTTTAGACAAATTTAACTCTAGAAACCCAACTGGTTTCAATTACTCCATATAGAATGGCTCTAGCTGATTTAAAGGAATTGAAAGTGCAAATAGAGGAGTTGTTAGATAAGGGTTTCATGAGACCCATCACTTTTTTATGAGGGGCTTTAGTCTTATTTATTAAAAAGAAAGATAAAATTCAAGGTTGTATATCGACCACAAACAACTGAACATTGTGACAGTTCGCAACTAATATATGCTCTTGAGGATTGATGATTTATTTGATCAACTACAAAAATCCAAGGTGTATTTGAAGATTGATCTAAGATCAGGTTATCATTAGTTGAAATTTCGAGGCAAGGATAATTTGAAAACTGCCTTTAGGACTAGGTACAGACATTATGAATTCTTAGTTATGCCCATTAGATCAACGAAAGCTCCAGCTGCTTTTATGGATTTGGTGAGTAGGGTGTTTCGAGAGTACCTAGATAAGTTTGTGATCATTTTTATTGATGACATATTGGTGTACTCAGGCAATCATGAGGGCATGCATAACACCTTCGAATAATATTATAGCCCTATGAGAGCATCACTTATATGCTAAGTTCAGTATGTAACATCCCGTCCCCATATTAAGGGTTAGGACCCAAAATTTTAGTACTTAGGAGCTCAACGAGAGATCAAGGAAATGCATTTTCTTGCTCATGCATCATGTTAGCATATATGCACATAAATACAGAATGTTTTCGTATAAAAAGTGGTACATGCATTCATTGACAACTTTCGAGTATAAATGATATTAAATGTGATTTTATTGAAAATTAGGAGTAGAAAGAGTGATCTTGGTATAAGTTGTGATAAAGAAAGATTTAGAAACAAGATTGGTAGTGATCTGGAAAACTGTTCACTGACTGTGCTTCGGTCTGTTAGCCATAACTTTTTCTCTAGTTATCCAAACGAGATGATTCTTCATTTGGATTAAACTAGAAACGTATGGCTACATTTCTTATGAAGACATAGAATTTCAATTCTGTCTCTAAGAATCTCA
>JANKYE010627305.1:0-11089 GCA_032467995.1 Erythroxylum dillonii | reverse complement strand
TAAATCTAACAAGTAAAGATAAACAAGTTCTATAATCAAGGGTATAAAGGTCTTACAAAATTCTCTTCCATTCAATTGCCTCCTTTAATAAATTAAGAAAACAAACAAGAAAAAGGAAATCACATTTCTCTTCCATTCTTTTCACCTCTTCTCTCCTGAATATTTCCTTTCCTTTCCCTTGTGCAAGTAAGGATCCAAACAAAGGAAAATGAAATGCAACATCAAAGCCTTGTTACTTTGATTATCTACGGACCATTGTGCTGTAATAATATGAGACCTTAAACAAAATGCAATATCAACAGCTTGTTGCTTTGAGACCTTACAGCTCAACTGTGAATTGCAATGATGTTCAGACCATAGAGTTCTAAAAAGATGTATGAAATCTGATATTACATTTTATTTAAGGTCTCAAATGTGGTTACTCTCAGACTCGAATGTTGGTTTTCAAAAAGTATAATAAACTGCCATTATTTTATCCTAAAATGCATATTATATTTAAGGTTGTGTCATTTCAGTAATTGCAAGCATTAAAACGTCCATCAATGTAAATCATTTTCCCCTTGATATCTTAAAGGAAATGTAAGATCAAGCCTTAGTTGGTCTGATATGCTACTGTTCACTTTTAAGTTGTAATCACGTTTGGAACATTGACTCATAGAAACATATGAAAATTTTGATTTTTCATTTCGTTTAAGGTTTCTAAAGGACTACTTTTGGATTTAGATAATGATTCTTTTGATTTTGGTTTCCAAATGCATGCTATAGCATCATGATTTTTGTCCCACAAAGCATATGATATTTAAGGAAGTGTCATTTTGGTAATTGTCCTTTAGAGTCAATCAATGCCCCACTTGAGACCTCAAATGAAATGCAATGTCATCGACTTGTTGCTTTTAATCCTTACAGCTTAATCATAAACTGTAATGGTTTTTGGACCATTAAGTTCCATAAGGATGTCAGAAATATGATATTACATTTTGTTTAAGTTCTCAAATTTGTCTACTCTTAGATTCGGGTATTGGTTTTCAAAAAGCATAATAAACTGCCATTATTTTGTCCCAAAACGCTTAAAATATTTAAGGATGTGTCATTTTAGTAATTGCAAATTTTGAAATGTCCCACTTCATACCTTAAAAGAAATGCAATGTCAACTGCTTGTTGCTTTTAAACCTTATAGTTTAATCGTAAACTATAATGGTATTTGAATCACTGATTTCATGAAGGATGTAGGAAATTTGATATTATATTTTTTTAGGGTCTCAAATTCGACTGCTCTCAGATTCGGATCTTGGTTTTCAAAAAGCATGATAAACTGTTATTATTGTTTCAGAACATACTTAATATATTTAAGGATGTGTCATTTCAGTAATTGCAAAATTTGAAATGCTCCCTATGTAAATCATTGTCCATCTTGAGACCTTGAAGGAACAGCAAGATCAAGGACTAGGTGGTTTGAGATCCTACGGTTCATTTTTAAATTGCAATCATGTTTAGATCATTGACTCACAGAAAAATTTTTGTTTAAGGCTTCTAAAGGACTACTTTTAGGATTAGATATTCATTCCTTTGATTTTGGTTTCCAGATACATGCTATAGTATCTTGATTTTGTCTCACAAAACATATTATATTTAAGGAAGTGTCACTTTGGTAATTGTCCTTCAGAGTCAATCAATGTCCCATTTGAGACCTCAAATGAAATGTAATGTCAACGACTTGTTGCTTTTAAACCTTATAGTTTAATCGTAAACTGTAATGGTACTTAGACCATTGAGTTCCAAAAGGATGTCAAAGATATGATATTACATTTTGTTTAAGGTCTCAAATTCGACCGCTTTTAGATTCGGATGTTGGTTTTAAAAATCATGATAAACTGTCATTATTTTGTCCCAAAACGATTGACATATTTAAGTATGTGTTATTTTAGTAATTGCAAAATTTGAAATGCTCCTCGATGTAGATCATTATCACTTTTAAGATCTTAAAGAAAATGTAAGATTGAGACCTAGGTGGTTTGAGATTCTATGGTTCATTTTTAAACTATAATCATGTTTAGATCACTGACTCACAAAAATAAGTGAGAAACTGATTTTTCATTTCGTTTAAGGTTTCTAAAGGACTACTTTCGGATTTAGATATTGATTTTTTTAATTTTGGTTTTCTAGTGCATTCTATAGTATCCTAATTTTGTTTGAAAAATTATATTATATTTACGTAAGGGCCATTTTGGTAATTGTGCTTTGAAGTAAATTAATGTCCCACTTAAGACCTTAAACAAATTGCAACATCAACGATTTCTTGCTTTTAAACCTTACAGCTTAATCATAAACTATAATGGTGTTTGGACTATTGAGTTCTAGAATGATGTCGGAAATTTGATATTACAATTTGTCAAAGTTCTCAAATTCGACTACTCTTAGATTTGGATGTTGGATTTAAAAAAGCATCATAAACTTTCATTCTTTTTTCCCAGATTGCATATTATGTGGAAGGACATGTCATTTAGTAATTGCAAGGTTTAAAATGCTCATTGATGTAAATCATTGTTCCCCTTCAAATCTTAAAGGAAATGTATGATCAAGGCTTAGGTGGTTTGAGATCCTACGGTTTATTTTTTAAAATGTAATCATGTTTGGATCATTGAATCACAAAAATAAGTTAGAAATTTGATTTTTCATTTCGTTTAAGGTTTCTAAAGGACTACTTTCGGATTTAGATATTGATTCCTTTGGTTTTGGTTTCCAAATGCATGCTATAGTATCTTGATTTTGTCTCATAAATCATATTTTATTTAAGGAAGTGTCATTTTGGCAATTGTCCTTCAAAGTCAATCAATGTCCCACTTGAGACCTCAAACGAAATGCAATGTCAACGACTTGTTGCTTTTAAACCTTACAGCTCAATCGTAAACTGTAATAGTGTTTGGATCAATGAGTTTTGGAAGGATGTCATAAATCTAATATTACATTCTGTTTAAGGTTCCAAATTTGACTTTTAGCACCCTACTCTCACAGGACACATACCTGACATTCTAAAAGATGTTCGTGTACGTACCCCACAAGGGTGGCATATTAGAGTAGTCACATTACTAACTTAGTTATGGTATCATCATTTAAAACGTAATTATCACAATAATTAAAAACCAAATTCCTTATTTTCATTTCATAAAACCGAATATGTACATTGTGGCTTTAAAAATAACATCTATATATCTACATTATCAAAAGCTAATCATAGTTTACATCTCTGTATACAAAAAATGCTACATACATGAGGAATTATACAATTTTATCTAGATCCTTCAGTTTCAGCTGATTGACCTTTAAACCATATCTTCTATCTAAAAGTACAAAAACTATGCTTCTTCTAGAGTTTTTTGTCACTAGTATATCAAGTCTTTCCCTAAAACTAACGTTTATAACATCTTTCCAATAGTTTTTTTTATATGTATTGATATAATCCCATAGAGTATAATCTAATTTCGTTAACTTATCTTTCTTAGAATGCATTATAGTCTTTTCAAAAATTCTTTTGAGTTCCTTACTTAATACTTCTACTTGGCCACCAGATTAAGAATGGTAAGAGGTAGAATTTCTATATTTGACATTTTACTTTCTTAATAATCCTTCTAATTTCATATTACTAAAATTCATTCCCCTGTCACTAATTATTTCTTTAAGTGTATCAAATTAAGTAAATATCTTCTCAAGGACCTTAAGTATAACCTTAACATCATTAGTTGATAGATGCAAAAATTCTACTCTTTTAAATAGATAGTATACAACTACTAGGATGTATTATATCCAAAAGAACTTCAAAAAGAATCATTAAATCAATTCCTTATACATTAATAATATTAAAAAATAAATAAAAATAAATAAAAATTTATTGAACCGTACCGGTCCGATCGATCAATTAACCGGTTTTGACCGGTTCTCACTAGTTCATTTGAGAACCAATTTTTAGGGGTGAACCGGACCGGATAGCCGACCGGTCACCGGTCGAACCGGCCGGTCCGGTCCGGTTTTCAAAACTATGCTTGTAGGAATTGGGTTGCTATTTAGTTTGCTCCAAAATAGCGTCTTGTTTCCCTAGAATTGAAAGTCTCTAAGTATTGATTTCATTTTTTCCTTAGGTACGCATTACCTTATTACTTCATTTACATAAATCCTATATAGGAACCAATCCTAAAATATGTAAAACTTTAAATAAGAAAGGATTTATTCGTTTATTGATACAAAAGATTCTAAGGTAGAATTTGAACTACTAAATAGTTAGAAAAATCAGCAAACCATGGGATAGAAGTCTATACCTTTGCTTATTAGGTAAGATACCTTCCATATCTTTCTACATTAGTTCTTTGCTATTTAGATTCTCAAGACAAAATAGATGACCTGCTAATAAGTTCCTAAATCCTTTCTCTTCTTTCATCTCCATATTAAACTCATATAATAACATAAATACATTTTACCCATATAAGCTTAACATAATTTTTCATGTAAGGTACCCTAATATTCAGTGATAAGTATAGACTATGACTTTGGAAAAAAAATAAGGTAGAAACAAAATTTATCAAACGCGAAACATATAACCAATATCTCATTTTTGGTAATGGTATAGTTTTCTTGAGCATCTATCAATTTTTGTTAAAATGTTATATTGGTTAAAAGTGCTTATCCTTACTTTGTCCAATTATAGTTTCAAAACTACTAGCATCACACATCAATTCAAAGTCAAGGTCATAATATGATGCTACAATGATGGGCATTTTAATCCAATTTTTCCTAAAAATTGTAAAATCATCTAGACAAGACCATAGAAGTTGAATGTTAAATCTTTATAAAGTAAGTTGGCCAGGGGGAGAGCTCTCTTAAAGAAATCCTTAATAAAACATTCATAAAAATCATGTCCCAAAAATTTGAATTTCCTTAACCAGTGGTGGTATGCTAATTTTTTAATAATGTCAACTTTTTATTTATCAACTCAATCCCTTGACCAGAAATCTTATATCCTAACATTATCCCTTCTAGTATTATAACAGGACACATCTTCTATTACAACTTTAGATTAGTTTGTTTAAATCGCTAAAGTACTCTATTTAAATTTTGGAGGCACTAGTCCTACAAATCACTAAAAGTAAAAAATTATCTATAAATGCCTCTATAATTTCTTTAAATGTATCCTTATTAAACATTACAATATACCTTTTAAATAATGAAGATGAATTTTATAACCTAAAATTCATCCTCATATACCCAAGCATGTCATATGGATATAAGAATGTAGTCTTTTCTTAGTGCCTAAGTGCAATAGGGATTTTAGAATAACTTGAGTACCCATTCAATAAGTATTAGAACATATGTTCTAAGAGTCGTTATAACATTTGATTAATGAAAGGTAGAGGATATTTCATTTACAAATGGCATCATTTAGTCTCCAATAGCTGATGCACACTTCAATTAGTAACAACTCTTGTTAGGATCAATTCGTTCTTCTTATTAGAAAATTTTTATCCCCCCTTTTTTAGTAACCACTTGCACAAGAATTATTCAATAATTGTCAAAAATTAAATAAGTCATATCAATTTTCCCACTTTATCTTTAGATTTAATTTGTTTTGAGGTTGCACCATAAGTTTGTGGCCTTTCTCCTTCATAATTTATGGTTGCTTTAAAAATGAGTTGCTCCTTTAACATCTAAAAGTTTCCATACCAATGCCTTACTATGCTCCTTAACCACCCTTGACAACTTATCTTTTTATTCATTAGTTAACTCATTTGTAATAATAACTAATAATTTTTATTTGTCCTATAAAATTGCAAATTGAAAATGAAATGGAATTTGCTTTAAAACCATGACTAGTGGTTCCTTTGTGGAAGTTTTTTTTTTCTCGTTTGACATACAATTCCATTTGCCTCTAAATAAGCTACTTACTCATATATCTATTCGTTCTTCCAATCAACTTCCTTTACTTTCATAATGTAATACTTTAATGTATCTTTCCAAACAATTTCTAAATCTTTTAATTTTTGTAGCAACATATTCTATAGGATAGATGAGCTTTCTTTATTCAATATGACCTTTAAAAGAGATTTCCTTCTATTCTTTAACCTTTATCTCCTTTGTTCTTTGTTCTTCTTTCTCTTCTAGAATTGCAACTTTATTTGTGAGATTGACCTCTGTCTCCTCTTCACTTTGAGGCATCAATAAGTTCCAATAACATACTGTATCTAGCTCAGTATCCGTATGAATCACATGATGTATTCTAAGGTCAATTTTCAATGCATTATGGATTCTCCCATATATAATTTGGTGTTTGACATTGATGACTACAATGGTGACCCCCACAATTACCATAACATAATAAAGATATTGATTTTGTTTATGTGGTACTTGGAAGACTCCCCATATTTCTTGTTGACAATGCATTAGAAAGTTGCTCCATTTGAACCTCCAAGTTATAAATTGAAGAGGAGTGATTCTTTATTAGTTGCTCTAATTTCGCTTCCTAGATCTTCTGGGTCTCTTTTAGACTTGTGAACTTGGAATTTAGCATGTGCATTAACTTATCCACCTTCAATTCTGATGAACTAAACTTGTCGTTCTGAAATCCCTGTAGGTGCTGAGTTCTCATTTGATTCTTTTCATTGTTATTCAAAGAATAATTTGGATACTTCTACCCCCACAATTTATACGAGTTTAGAAACTGCCATTCACGTTGTAACACCTTCTCTGGGTTAGAAGAAAAGGTCTGTAGATTGCTCAATTGATCTTCATGATTTTTATGTTTGTGTACCTAAATCACACAAGAAAAGTATTAAAGTCCTTAAATTAAAGGAATTCAAATCATACAATATGCTAATTTAGTCCCTAAAAATGGCGCTAAAAATTACTGATAAGTTTTATATTATATGATTTCAATACCGTAAGTATACAAATCGTAAATTGTAGTACAAAATGTATGATTCCCACAAGGACTAATTAAACACCTAACAAATTTAATAAAACTTTGTTTGAGGTACTAAAATATTGATTTAATTGAAATAAATTTATTAAAATTAAAATAATAAAAATGAAACAATTGGATAATTAAACTACCAATAAGAACAAAGTTAATCAAAGCTGGATACGTAGGAATTATTCTATCGTGTCTCCCCTTTATATTGTTGATTCAATTACTCTCTCTCGAGATCTAATCAAGTAATCCTAATTGAAATTTATAATAATAGAATTACAACCTCTCGATTCATAAAACTACTCGTAACTATTCAATTAAAGTTGAAGTAATCCTAAGGATAATTATTTCATAATTAAAATCTCTTCAATTGTTTATTAATCTGATATTTGCAAGTTTACTAAGCTACCAACTCTCATTGAGAACCTTAAAAAAATAACTTGATTCACTCTCTTGATTTCTTACCAAGTATAAGCATAATAAATATCACAAAGCATTCATAAATTTATTAAATTTAACAAGAATATAGTTTAATAAAACTGATCAAGAAATTTTTCCTAATATGAATTTAGAAACTCATAATATTTTTAACATCCTAACAATCCAAATCAACATCCAAGACAATAAAATAGATTAAAAGAAAAGAAAGAAAATCTATTTGGAGTCTTGATATTGAATTTTGGAAATTTTGGATCTTCACTTGATGTCTTCTCTTGATCTTTTTTGAATCTGATGAGTACTGCCTTCTTTATGGTGTTTTTCTTTTCCTTAAATAGTTCTTGAGCCTTATAGGGTTTCCCCACTTAATTTTGTTCTAAACATAGTCTTAAAATGTTAAAAGTATTAAAAAAACTCGCGAGCTGAAATAGCTAAAATTTGCTCTCTGTCACACCCCAACGATCATGGCCTACTTCCGTGCTTCCAGTTCCTCCATGATCGTGGCCTGCTTCTATGCTTTTAATTCTTCTCTTTTCTTCAATTTCTTATTTCCATTCATTGACAAACACATCAAACACCCCTCAAAATATGAAATTAAGATCAAAATCTTGCTATAAACTATCCGAACAATTAAAACACATAAAAACGGTAACAATAACACACTTCTAAGTACTAAACACATGATCATTATCTAGGGAAACACTTAAAACATACTCAAACACCTAGAAAACATAAGTTATTCTACACTTATCAGAAATTTGCCTTTAGTGTGAAGCTTACCATTAATTGTCAACCATATAATAAAGGAGAGTCTTAGAGAGATTTCTTTGCTCCAAACAAGTTTATACCATGAAAATTTGGAAGCTTTGGATTTAGAAATATTCATATAAGATGTATTAATGAAAGAACATGATGAATGGCCTATTAGAAAAGAACATGATGAATGGCCTATTCAAATTCACTTGTTAATGTCTACAAAGTTAGGATGAAAAGGAGTAGTGTGAAGTAACCTAACAATGATGTTAGTATTGAGATTGTAGGAATTATCATAAAAGACCTCTCTAGCATGGGCAATTATAGGAATCAATTTCATTAAATTAGCATAATGAATAGTATTAACAAGAGGACCTATGGAATTCCAATTATCATGCTAATTAAAGATATTAAGCATAGTCCAAGATGAGTTGTTTTAGGAGGAGTTTACCAGAAGTTGTCAAATTTTAAGTAATATAAATGAAAAAGATTAACTAAATAAATCCCTTGTTCTATTGGATCCTCCATAACTTATTGGTGATTTGATTTTATTGCTAAACTTGATCAAGAATATCCCTAAACCATGCTCATTCTTAGGCAAGCACATAATCTTCCATTTAACCTTTTTTTTCAATCTGCTTGACCAACGCATAACAAGGTGCTAAACAACCTTTCTATTGAATTTATCAAACTCTTTAGAAACACAAGGTGAGAAGACGAACAAACATGCAATGAATTTAATATTGTATGAATGTTAATTTGGTTATCTTGTGAATATTGCATGAAAATTAGAAGAATTTTGCATGAAAATGGGTGTGACGCTTAATTGCATGTCACAGACATTATTTCCAATTAATTCCATGAAGACAAACACGTTAATTCCATACACACACACACATATGGTTTAAATGCAAACACACACGTTAATTCCATACACACATATAAACGTTAATCCTATACACACACACGGTTTAAATACACACACTCACATTAATTCGAAACACACACACGTTAATTCGAAACACACGTATATGTTCATTCCACACACACACATGTTCATTTTTCCTGCTACAGCGTTCTCATCTCACCATGCAATCTTCACGTTAATTCCATTCTCACAGCTATTCACATACGGTCATACTCCAAGCAACATGCATGAATACATATGTTTAATCATTCACGTTAATTGCATGAAACTCCAACTTTCATCCTCTCATTTTTCCAGCTGCTTACTCCACGACACACTTCATCACCATGCATGCTTAACATTTCTTCTCATCCAGCCATGTTTCACTAGCTATGTCCACGGTCTTGCGTCAACCCACACCTAGAAATTGTCTTGAATATGTCACGATTGTGACATTTAAGTCACAACCGTGCATGCTATTTAACAATACACGAGCATGACATGTAAGTCATACCCATGACTTACATACACGGACGTGAAATGTAAGTCACACCCGTGAGTTACATGCATGAGTATGACAAATAATTCAAACCTATGACTTACCATGAAATGTTTTAATTTTTATTCGTAGGTTTAAGACGTGACAGTTGAAGACGTTCAAGCATGAAACCCTAGAAAAAAGAGAGCTTAAGAAAAGGCAAAAGAGGTTGAAAATTTCGTCTTTTGAAGTTAATCGTTTCATTGGTTCACTCACACAGAGACACGGACATGGTAGGTGTAGAGAGATAGAGAAAAAGAAGATAAATAGAAGACAGAAACAAAGAAAGAAAATAGAGTGAATCGGGAAGAAAAGCAAAACAGCAGAGAGGTGGAAGCTTGGGAGAGGCCGAAAGCTAGAGTTGGAGCTTATTCCCATTCAACTTGAGTTAACATTTGTCTGGGGAAGAAGATTAAGTAGAAGGCTAGAGCCAAAGTTGGAAGTTTGAGAGGAACTGGAGATCTCCATAACTCTTCATCCGTTAATTTATTTGCCTATTCTATTCCTCATTTGTTGCTTTATTTCTTTCATTTTACTATTGTTATTAACTGATTTATACTCTTATTAGTTTAGCCGACTATTATTTGTTTCTTTCAATAATCCATTCGGTATTCACTATTTTATTATTACTTTAATACTTTTGCTGACATTAACATGCGATTAAAGTGTTTAATGATGATGAATGTGGTAACATTCATGATGAGTTGATCTCTTTTCTTAAAAATTAATGTAATACCCTAATCCCTCCCGACACACGCACTGCGCCGTACAGTCAGATGTGCACATCCCCGACAGAAGTGGCTTGTTAACTATCTCACCTTCACTTTACTACATAGCATCATAAGTAAAAGCAAAAAAAAGCACATTATCTAAAGTCCAAATATTTCCTCATTTCATATCATAAACCATAATTTACAATGTAACATTAGATCCATCATTCATATGTATACATTGTCAGCCTATCAAAGTTCACATATCAGTTTACAAAGTACACTACATAAATGAGGCAATAAACCAAAAACTAAAAACTAATATTCTGTCCCCAACTGACTAACCTTTGAGCCATAACTTGTACCAAAATGCAATCTTAGCAGCCAAGTCGTCACTTGATTGAGCCCAAGTTTATCATATAAATTGGCTACATTTTCATAACTGTTAATGCGTTTCTTGACTCCTAATTGGTGATTTTTGTGCTTAAACTGGTTTCCTATAGTGAGCTCATATGAATTGCAATTTGTAAGTAAAATTGTTGCAAATTGATATTAATTGCATTATAATCTTTCTGAGGACAATTGATACTACAAATTGCTATTTTGTATTGTAGGAAAATAAGGAGTCAACTCAAGAAGAGTATAACCGAAGTGGAACAAAGAGATGGGAGCTATTAGATCACTTGTCTCGCCACGGAGAATCACTCCGAAGCCCATGAGATGACGACACGTCGCGACGTATGCCAAGGTCCTTCCCACGCGTCGCGACGAGCAAGGCACTTCCATTCGTC
>JANKYE010625929.1:0-11098 GCA_032467995.1 Erythroxylum dillonii | reverse complement strand
CCACCCTCGCGGGGCACGGACTCGGATATCACCAACGATATCGGGTTCGGGTCACTCGGGAGTGGGGTGTTACATAACAGATAGAGAGAAAGAAGGGGAGAAGAGAGAAGAGAACAGAGAGTAGTCTAATAAGGTAAAGAAGAAGAACAACAGAGAGGTGAAAGCAGAGTTAGCATTTGATCATTTGGGTGAGAACTAAGTAGAAGCAAAAGGCGATAGCCAATGTAGAGAGTTTGAGAGTGGTAGGAGATCACCACAACTCCCTCATCTGAGCATTTATTTGCTCATTCTGTTACATTTTTTACATTATTTCTCTATTGCTTTATTGGATTTACTCCTCTATTAGTTTATAGACTCATACTCTGTTAACTTTGGTTGTTCATTGCAGTTATTCACTTAGTTTATTGCTTTAATACTTCTTTTATACTAATAAAGATGGGATTGAACTATATGAAGATAATGAATCTTGTTTATTTCATGATGGGTTGTTCACTTTTTCATGAGGATTAAAGTATCTATTTTAGTCAAATATTTATGATTGACAGACTGTGTTGTTGTCTTAATTTTGTTATAATTTCTGAACTGAATGGATGTAATAGCATAACCAAACTTTGCATCATTTTGATATTAAACGAAGGATCGAAAGAAGAAGTTTAATAGGGAACGAGAAACTATGGACACTTAGGTTAAGAATTAGAAATATATTAACTTAAGTGGTAAGTATTAATCATTAATTTGGATGATAAACTTGTCAAATACAAAAGTTAGATTAGTTTGTTATTTGAATTGATTTTAGAACCCAATTGGTAAATTTAGTAAGACAACTATCCAATCATTTCCGTTTATTCATGTAAAGGAGATTAAATTAATGAAATTAATTCTCAAGAGTTTTCCACTTTGATTATCTATTCATTTTTGCTCCTAGTTAATTCCGTTTATTTTTCAATTTAATTTTGTGATTTCCTTTTAAAGCCTTCACTTAACAAATCGGGATAGAATATTTAGAATTGCATTTGTTTTTATTTTTGTTCAAGATTAATTTGAGTAGACCAATTTCACCTCCGTAGGAGACGATCCTAGGTAATCAACTACAACTACCTCGTATACTTGTGAGTAGGATAACCTAGTTATTTTAAGAACTTATTTTGACACAACAATATGTCAGTCTAAATGAGATAAAAGTGGTAATATCCAACTTCCAACTAGATAAAGACTAGGTTCCAATGGTTTCAATGCATCGTTCTTTCAAAATACCAAGGATATTACTTGTAACTTAGTAGTGGACAGTGTTTTTGAATTTTTCAACAACCTCAGAATGTTAAAGGAATTAAAAAGACTTATCTTTATCTCATTCATAATAAGGAAAACCCAAAATGATTGCAAGACCTTCAACCAATTTTATGTTATAATTTGATATAGAAAGCCATTACTACGATACTTAGACTGATATTAGAGGAAGCTCTAAAACCACTTATAAAGACACACCATAGTTCTTTCTTCAATGGGTGGAATATTTGTGATATTTTCCTATTCCAAGAGCTCTTTCTTCAAGTCTTTTATTAAAAGTTGTTCCCTCAAGATTTATCATTAAAAAGCTTTCAAATCATTTGATTGAAAATTTATCCTAAATTGCCTCCAAGCATTTGACTTTCCTATCCAGTTCATTTCATGGATTAAAGCTTACATCTCACCCCCCTCCTTTTGTTCTTTGATTAAAGGAGTACTAACTTCACTTTTTAAGGGGGCAAGAGGTGTAAGGTTGTCCCCTTAACTATTCACTTTAGCAATTGAAATTCTCATAAGAATGGTTGATAAAAACATATCCAATAAGAATTGTTTCAAGTTCCATCATAAATGTCATAAACTAATGTTGTTCACCTTGGATAATGTTGATGACCTATGTTTTCTTTTTTTTTTTCATTTTATGAAGATAATCCTTATTCCATTATAATCATCATGATGGTAGTGCATCGTAACACTTCACAAAATAACTAGACCTAAAGCTATAGCTAGTGGTAAGTCTAGATTGATCCTACAGAGAGTGTTAAAATAGAATTTGTTATGAAAATAATCAGTGTTTAGGTTATAGGGGAAGGGGGTTTGTTGGTTTTCAAATAGGAAAATAAAATGAAATTAAACTAACAAAAGAAATGTAAAGAAAACAATAAAAAATTAGAAAAGTGATGAATACATTTGGGACTAGGTCATCGATTCAATCTTGGCCTACACACAATAAAAAATACTTCATTGAATTGTTATTCTCATACATCTCTTAGAAAATATTAGTCATAGGTTAATGATGGGCTCTATTAACCCCAGCTTTTCTTTAGTTTGTGTTCAATTAAAACAAGATCTTTAACTGAACCTAGCTATCAAAGAACCTAGAACAAGTTCTCTATATTTCATTAGACAGTCGCATTATAAATTAGGAAAATAGATTTAAAAAGATAACAACCATATACGGTTAGGTCATTTAAGTAGGTTACACATTATCCCTAATAATTTGACACCAATCGTAAACAAAAAAATTACAGATTGTATCCCTAATGATTTGAAGCCATTAGTAGCTACTAATGAATCTCAACACAACAATTACGACTTATATTGAAGATTATAGCAATGGGTTTGTAATAAAATAACATAATGAACACATTAAGATCATCTGTACACAATACCAAACAATAAACATAGGATAACATAATCAATTCCTACAAGAGAATAAACACCAAATACAAACATAGGATAACATAATCAATACTGGGTTCTTCGGTATTGATATCAACTCCGAATCAGTGTCAGGAAACTTATCCCTCTATAGGTCTCTAAAGGATGAGAGGTCTGCCCCTCATTAAAACATTTAAGGCCTTCTACCATCACAAAATTTCATAGTTAGACGAAAAAATAGGGTTCGGGATAACTGGTTAAATGTCACAGGCGTGACTTTGTAGCTCACAACCCTAAAAGGTCTTTTTGAAGGCTCACAATTGTGAATCTTTATGTCATGAGGTTTACTTAAGTTGCCATGCTCCTGACAAATTTTTCATGCCCATGACATGGCTGTGACTTGATGGTCACGACATGACAAAATAGTGCATGGTCGTGAGCTATTTTCTACACCCTTCATATTTGATGTTTTCAACATATGCTCTTCATTTTATGCATTTTCTTGTCTCCTTTTTCTCTAATTCTTCTCCTTCTAGCTTCGTGAAAAAAGTGAGTATCAATCTCAAAAAGACGACTCAAAGAATGTGTTTTCAACTCACTTTAGCTTTTACGCATTCAAATTGCACCTAAAACCAAATATGAACTAAGGTGAATGTCTTAAGTATTTCATAGCAATAATCACTAAGTGTTATAAAGTAAATGTATAATCAATTAAACACATATCAATTCCCCCCCCCCCAACTTAGCTTTTGACCTTCCTGTTAAGTTAAAATGACTTCACGATTAGTGATTTAGATGAAATGAAATAATAATATTATTAGAAACTAAGACGAAGTGGAAACGAAAGTGAGACGAAGGAAAATAAGACAAAGCAAAAGCAGAAACTGAGAAGAAGCGGAAGCAGAAAGTAAGACGAAAGAAACTAAGATGAAATGGAAGCAGACATTGAGATGAAGCGGAAGTAGAAAGTAAGACGAAGCGGAAGCGAATGTAAGACGAAAGAAACTAAGCCGAAAGTAAGACAAAGAAGAAGAAAAACTAAGACGAAACCGATATGAATACAAAGACCCGATACCCCATCAGATGGTTAATCAGTTTGAGTTATTTATAGAACTCGACTGAATAACTGTTTCTTTAAAGATCAAGAAACAAGAAGAAAGAATTGGCTATCAAGAAGCTGTTGAAGATGAAGGCTATAAATACGAGTCGGAGTCGAAGACTGAAAAAGTTAGAGATTTTGAAAGTTAGTGATTTTAAAGCTTAGCAATTTGAGAAAGTGAAAAAAAAAAACATTTGTTATGCGAAACACTAGAGCTATTATTTTCTATAACAAAGCTCGCCATATATTTCTATAAGAAAGAAGAAAAACTGAGAGCCTGAAGAGGCTAAGTGAGAAAAACAATACTTGCTCTAAGAGACCTGAAGAGGCTCGTTGAAAAGAATACTTGTATTTTTGAAAAGAATAGTAAAATCTCAGAAAGCATTCTGAGGACTGGATGTAGCCCACGGTTTGGGGTGAACCAGGATAAAACTACTGTGTCAACTTCTACTCTCTAACTCTCGACTTTTAATTTCTGTTATTTTATACTAGTACGTAGAAGTTAATTGCAATACATTGTGATACTTTTACTTAATAGTTTTGAAAAAGCAAGTTTTTAAAGAAACTTAAAAAGGGGATTGTATTCAGGAAAAAGGATACACAATTCAACCCCTCTTCTTGTGCATTTTGTGTATCGAACGTAAAGTCTATACTAATGCATGATTTACTTCAATTGGTATCAAAGCTCAGTGTCCAAGAACCACCGTTATAAAATGTGGATAAAGATCTATGACAGAATCACACATTTATATAATTGAAGGCGCCTCCGTCACTAGACCTCCTGCATTCAATGGTGAAGATTACCATTACTGGAAAGATAGGATGTGGCTCTTCATTAAATCTACTCATATTGATCTTTGGGAGATTATAGAGAATGGATCATATACACTGGTAGATGAGGAACAAAAAGTTATTCCATTAATCAGATGGTCAGCAAATCAAAAGGCAAGATTCCAGCTGAACTCAAAGGCCAAGTTCTTTCTAAGTTATGCCCTAAGCAGAAGTGAGTACGACAAAGTTCACAGATGCAACACTACGAAGGAGATGTGGGATATTCTATCTGTCGCACACGAAGGCACTAACCAAGTAAAGGAATCCAAGATAAGCATTCCTGTACACTAGTATGAGCTGTTCAAGATGAAGGAAGAAGAGTCTATCGATCAGATGTTTGGACGATTTCAAACCATCGTCAATGGACTTAAAGCTCTCAGGAGAACTTATGATAATCAAGATCATATTCGAAAGATTTTTAGAAGTCTACTGAAAAGATGGAGACCTAAAGTCGCCACGGTACAAGAAGCCAAGGACTTGAGTGTGATAAAGCTTGATGAATTGCTTGAATCCTTGAAGATACATGAATTGGAGCTCGATGCATAAGATAAACCCAGATGGGATAAATCTATAACATTGAAGGCTGGACAAAAGAATAACAAGATTCAAAAGAAGAGAAGTTCATCATCAAAAGCGTTAAAGATTGAGGAAGCCAAGATTGACAACTCCAATGAATTAGAACAAGATTCAAGTGAAGAAGATGATGAATTATCCTTTATCTTGAGGAAGATCAGGCATGTGTGGAAGAAGAAAGCAAAAGGAAACAAAGAATTTTCCTTCAAGAAGAATAACAAAGATGAAGGCAAGAATGAGAAGACATTTTTCATTTGCGATGAATGCAATAAACCTAGACACTACAAGTCTGAATGTCCATTGTTGAAAAGAAAACCAAAGACAAATAGAGAAAACAAGAAGAGCACGATGGCAACATAGGAAGATTTGGATTCGTCCAAATCAGATACTAATTTAGAGGCATCAGTACAAGCTAACATTTTCTTGGTAGCCGAAAGAGAAAGTGATGAGGAGGTAACCTCAAAATTTAGTGAATTACAAGATGCATATTCATAATTGTTAGAAGATTCTCATGCAATACTTAAGCAGTATAAGTTGTTAAAGAAAAAGTTCGTAGAAAACTTGAAGAACACGCAAGTGTTAGAGAAGGAAAACGTCTGCCTGAAGAAACAAGTAGGCGAGATGAAGAAAAGGTAACTATAGATAGATCTGAGGAGATCAATCAGTTAAAACAAAGGATCAACACTCTTTTAGCTGATCTATCAACATTCACGGAGAGTACGAGAAAGATGAATGATATGCTAGAAAGATACAGACACCCTAATGATAAAACTGGATTAGGGTTTGCTAAAAACAATAATCAGCAAAAAAAAGAAGTGTGTTCATTATAGGAAGAAATTTCGTCAATTGCATCATCATCATAGATTTTAAAACTAACCCCAAAGGACCCAGGAAATTTTGGGTACCTAAGAGAAATATAATATCTACTACAGATATCCTTCCTCGGAAGAAGCAACCAGCACTAATGGTATTTGGACAGTGGATGCTCGCGATATATGACAGGAAGAAGGTCTATGTTCCTATATCTTCAATATAAGAAGGGAGGATTGGTAACTTTTGGAGACAACCACCAGGGCAAAATAATTGGAATTAGTAAAATCAATAAAGATTCTTTTGCATGTATTGATAATGTGCTGTTAGTTGATGGTTTAAAACACAACTTGATTAATTTCAGTCAATTATGTGATTCTGGTTTTAAAGTACCCTTCAATCAAAATTCTTACGAAGTCAAAACAAAGACGGTTCCATATTCTTTTCTGCTAAAAGACAAAACAATCTTTATAAAATCAATTTAGAAGAATTGCAAAGTTAAAATATTTCTTGTTTTATATCAACAGATGAGGAAAAAATGATTTGGCATAAAAATCTAGGTCATGTTAGTTTTAAACATATTTCCAAATTGTTAAACATGATTTGGTAAGAGGATTACCAAAAATAAGTTTTAACAAGGATTTCTTTTGTGAAAGTTTTCATAAAGGAAAACAGGTTAAAAACAACTTTTTCTTCTAAAAATATTGTAACTTCATCTAGACCTCTAGAGTTGTTACATATGGATTTATTTGGTCCAACTAGGACATTGAGTCTTGGCGGAAAGAAGTATGGTCTCGTAGTTGTTGATGACTTCACTAGATTTTGTTGGATATTATTTTTATCACATAAGGACGAGTTTTTTAAGTGTTCTAAAGTGCTTTCCAAAAAGTTACAGGATGAAAAAGGAATTTCTATTGTTAGTATCAGAAGTGATCATGGTGGTGAGTTTGAGAATAAGAAATTCAGAATATTTTGTGAGGAGAATGGAATTTTCCATAATTTCCCTGCTCCTAGAACTCCACAACAAAATGGATTTGTAGAAAGGAAGAACAGGACGATTCAAGAAATGGCAAGGACTATGCTGTATGAAATAAATCTTCCTAAGTATTTCTAGGCACAAGCTGTAAATACAGCTTGTTATATTCAAAATAGAATACTTATGCGACCTTTGTTGAAGAAAACTCCATATTAGTTATAGAATGGAAGGAAGCCTAACATATCTTACTTCCATCCATTTGGTTGCAAGTGTTTTATATTGAATACAAAAGAAATTTTGGATAAATTCGATTTTAAGACTTATTCAGGAATTTTTCTAGGCTATTGATTATGTTTGAAAGCTTATAGGGTTTATAATCTTACTTCTAAGATTGTTGAGGAGACTATTCATGTCAAGTTTGATGATAGTTCTTAACCAAATAAGAGAGATGATACTGATAGTGAAACCCTATCAGTACCCTTGGTTGATAGTGAAGATGTGTCACCATCAGATACTACTTTAGACAATGTAGAAGATATTCCTAAAATGCTTGATCTGAAAAGGGATTGGAAATATAAGAGTTATCATCCAGAAGAATTGATTATAGGAGAGACCTCAGAAGGTGTGAGAACTAGATCCAAATTTAGAAAAGAAGCCAATGTAGCTTTTATCTCTGAAATAGAGCCTAAAAAAATTGATGAAGCTCTTCAAGATGAAGCTTAGATTTTTGCTATGCAAGAGCAGCTGAATCAATTCACTAGAAAAAAAGTTTAGTCTTTAGTTCCCAGACCCTCTAAAAAGTCTATCATAGGAAGTAGATGGGTTTTTAATAATAAACTAGATGAATCAGGTAGAGTAAGTCGTAACAAAGCGAGATTAGTAGCACAAGGCTATAATCAGCAAGAAGGAATAAACTATAATGAGACTTATGCTCCTGTAGCAAGATTAGAAGCTATTAGGATTTTGCTTGCATATGTTGTCTATCTTGATATAAAGTTATTTCAAATAGATGTGAAACGTGCATTTCTTAATGGTTTTATAGATGAAGAAGTTTATGTAAAGCAACCTCCTAATTTCGAGAATGATAAGAAGCCAGACCATGTCTATAGACTTCATAAAGCTTTGTATAGATTGAAACAAGTTCCTTGAGCTTGGTATGATCGTCTGAGTTCTTTTCTAATTGATAATGATTTCAGTAGAGGTCATGTAGATAAGACATTTTTTAGAAAATGCATTAAAAATGTTTTCTTCATAGTTCAAATTTATGCTGATGATATTATCTTTGGTGCAACGTCTAAAAAGTTATGTACAAGTTTTGAGAATTTGATGAAGAATGAGTTTGAGATGAGCATAATGGGTGAATTAAAATTCTTTCTTGGGTTACAAGTTAAGCAAACCGAAGAAAAGGTTTTTATTCATCAACAGAAATATATCAAGGAACTGTTGGTTAAGTATGGTATGGAAAAAGTAAAACCAATGTCAACTCCTATGCATCCTTCAAAACTTTTATCTAAGGATGAAGCTACCAAGAAGGTTGATCAAACCCTCTATAGAGGAATTATTGGTCTTTACTTTACCTTACAGCAAGCAGACCTGATATTTTGTTTCGTGTTTGTTTGTGTGCAAGATTTCAAACAGATCCTATAGAGTCTCATTATAGCTGTTAAAAGAATTTTAAGATATCTATCAGGTTCTACTGATTTTTGCTTAACGTATGAGAAAGGTAAAGATTTCAGGTTAATTGGCTACTGTGATGCTGATTACGCCAGAGATAGGATTGATAAAAAGAGTACGAGTGGAGGATGTCACTCCTTGGTCACAACCTAGTTTCCTGGTCGAGTAAGAGGCAAAGCTCAATTGCTCTATCAACTGTAGAAGCTGAGTATATGTCAGTTGCAAGTTGTTGCTCACAGATGTTGTGGATTAGGTACCAGTTAGAAGATTATTCAATATATGAAGATCAAATCCTAATCTTCTGTGACAACACAAGTGCTATCAATTTATCAAAGAACCCAATGCATCACTAGAGGGTAAAGCATATCGAAGTTAAACATCATTTCCTATGAGACTACGTTCAAAGGAAGATCGTAAGTCTACATTTTCTTGAGATAAACTATCAATAGGTAGACATCTTTACGAAGCCACTCAGTGAAGAAAAATTCAAAGAAATCAGACGAAACCTAAACATGGTAATGTTGAGTGATCAATCATCTGACACATCATGACCCAAATGGTCTTCTTATTCAAGAAGATAAAAAGTAGTAAGAGTTAATGGCAACAGTAATAATAAGTTATAGACGGTAACTTCTATCATAAGAAAGTTTTGGAGGGAAAGCTTCTCAAGCCTTGAGAATACCACTTACTATAGAACACTCTTGACATAACCTGACATTGACTTTTGAAAAACTCTCAACAAAACATTTAATAACTCTGTTTAGATATCAAACTCTCTTTGCTCACACTCTCAACTTCAGAAACCAACTTCACTTCTTTGAGAAATACATCTGTGCGTTTAGCTCTTTGTTCACTACAGATACAAATGGAGCAATCAATGACTAGTGGAAGACTTTTTGATTTCGAGTCCTTGAACAAGGACCAAATGGATATCGAACCGGAGATTGTGGCAGCCAGATGGAAGAACTTATTTCAAGTTCATGAGATAGTTTACATGAATGAAGTATATGATTTCTAGAAGAATGCGAAAGTAGTAGAAGATACTCTAGTATTAGTGGTGGATAGATTGTCAGCCTTAATAACATTGAAGTCAATCGAGAAGGCTACTGAGTGTCCATATGTTGGAGTAAAGCTCGCTCAAAAAGCTAGATGGATGACTTAAGCCTGCATGAAGAAGGTTCAGATTAATTGACAACTGTATGGATGTAGTGACCCAAAGAAGAAGAAGGCCTCAAGTCTTGTGTCGAAGGATAGGGTTCTACATTCACTACTCTTCCATTGTGTTCTACCAAGAACAGGATTGAGGAATCTAGTAACGATGTTAAATGAGCAATGTCTATTTCATTTACTCAATCGCCAGCTGATAGATCTTCCATATCTAATAATCAATTACATGGTAAAGTCGAAGAAACACTCGACTGCCCTACTGTATGGTAAGATGCTGACAAGAATCTTCAGAGATTCTGGAATCCTTCTGGAGAGAGGAAACAAGATGAAGATGAATATCAAAACCATCATTAATTTTTCAACTATTAGTAGAATGGGCTTGAAGAATCAGGAAAAAGAGGATACAGATTTGAAGACGATAGCAAGGATTGAGAGGGAGCTTGCTATTAGGCAAAGCTTGAGTGAAAAAGTAACTCCCACAAGAAAATCAAAATCTCAATCCACTGGAAGATTGTACACAAAAAGACTGAAGAAATTGTTAGATGAAGCAATGAAAGTTAAGGTGATTTCTCAAAAAGAAGAAAGCCAGGTGCGACAGACAGAGACACAAGTGACCTTGAAGAGAAAAGGGGAGACACTCCTATCGGAGAAACCCAAACAAGCAAAAAGGTTGCCTAGACTACGAACCCTATGTCAACAAGAGGAGAAGAAAGGTAAAGAGTTGACTCATAGTGAAGACTTTAAGAAGAAAGCACCGAAGGCAACCAGATCTTTAGTCTCAATTCTAAAGGAAGATTCATCAAAATTGGCTAAAGAGATCGAAATAAAAAGGAAGTTGGAATTTGAGAAGAAGAATCTTCAACCTCAACTTCAAAAACAAGCTCCTAGACTGATTGAAGAAAATAAAAAGCAAAAAATCGATCAGAAAAAGAGCACTCTAACTGTTGTTCAACAAAAGAAAAGGTCAGATGAACACAGTCCAACACAGGTTAATCTTCTCAACCAATGAGAAAAGAGGATTTGAACATGACGATCATTGACGAAGTTGAACCTAACAAGAGTAGCAGCTCTATAATCATAAGAGAACCCCTAAAAAGGTTAGTTAAGGTACAATTTGAACCAATCTCGGTATATAGTCGTATAATTCATCTGTTGAATGATGGAGAGAAAAGGTTGTATAGTGTTATGCGTGATGAGAGATCAGAACCATATCCTGTTGGATCCGGAGGGTTCCGCATTACCGGCTGGGCCGTAGCCCGCACAAGCCCCGCGATCACAACCCTTAATCAGTATTGTCCTCTTTG
>JANKYE010624139.1:0-11117 GCA_032467995.1 Erythroxylum dillonii | reverse complement strand
TATTTATTATTAAAATTTTTGAAAGCATGGTTGATGTAAACAGTAAACTAGTAAAGTATACAGTACAACTGTATAATTACCAATATGGACTATTTTGCGATTTTTAAAAATTTTAGGGACTATTTCATAAATTAAAAAATTTTCGAAACAATATCCGGTACCAACCGGTACCGGTACAGTTCTATTCCAGAACTCAATCTGGTACTAAGTTCGATACGGTATTCATAACATTGCGCAGTACACATTCAGAAAAACAATCTAAGATGGGTCACTTACCTCAACCAATGATTAAACGAAGACAATGACAACGGTATGCGATGGAAGAAGATGGACGTAAAGAAGGGTAGATAGCAAGGAAACTAAAGCATGCAAGATGGACGATGGAGAACCAAAGATAGCGATGATGACAGGGAACCAGCGACAACGACAGAGGAGAAAACAGAAAAAAAAAGAGAGGAGAAAATGAGGATGGACGAGGGAGTGGGGTTCACAGGTAGGTTTTTGTTTTATTAAAAACGTTGAAGCGGAAGTTAACGATGATGTTTAGGTTTTAATTTTATCGTCGGAATAGTTATTCCACCAAGCATTCCCCACTATTTTTACCAACGAACATCACTCTTCTATCGGTATATTCTATAAAAAAATTGCCAATATAATTTCCCTCCATCTTTACCAAAGGGTATTTTTCTGTCACAAAATGCAACCTTTTTTGACAATGTTGTCGATAAAAATTGATTTTTTGTCGCTAATTGCATACGGTATTTGTTTTGTCGATAATTTGTAATTTTCTTGTAGTGACAGAAATATAATGATCTAAAAATCATGCTAAAAGTAAAGTATATTTAACATATATCAAACTTTCACACACTTGAATATTTTCTTATCCTCAAGCAAGTCAAATATATAGTGAATTATCTCAGTCAATATTATTTTAAAGTAAATCAAAATTTCTAAGGATTGATTCATATTGAGAAATTTGTAGTAAAATTGGTAAGTAGTCCCTCCCCCACACTTTATTCAAAACATTATTCTCAATGTACAAAGCATGCCAAAAAAATGAAAATAAATGAATAAGGGGAGAGAAAAGGGTAGAGAACTAAGAATTTCCTAACGTAAGTTATAGATGAATAATTTACTATATTTTTACACCTACATTTGATGTCTTTTGCTTGATATTTTATACTTTTGTTGTATATTTGGTATTTAATTTGCTCCAAGTGTTTATATATATTACAGTTGCCTTCATGGACTTAAAGGAGAAGAATTCGGACAAAAATGCAGTGTAAACAAAGATTCGAAACATATAAGAGATACACGACTGTGTATTTACTTGTGCAGTTTCATGATTTTTGGGCATTTTGGTTTGTGCATCAACCCGTGCATCTCCCAAAACCCTAAGTTTTTCCATAGAAAAGACGTTTTCAGGGGCAGATGAAAGAGAGAAGGTTTGGGGAGGTGAATACAGATATGGAGATCACTATGAAGGGATTATTTTAGTTTGGAGAAGTGGAAACACGAAGAAATCATTGAAAGATCCATCGGAATACAAGAGCAAACCTTTACATCATAAGAATACTCAATAGAAGACAACTAGGAAGATTTAGAATTATGATCCAAATGTTTGCAATTCTTTGTTCTTTCTCTTTGTGTTTGATTTCGTATTCGATAATGTGTAACTAAACATTGTGTTAGTGTTTAGGTTAGATGAACCATATGATGATACTTTAATATGTGTTGATTCTTTTATTAATGCAATTAGGTTGATTGATATATTACGATTTGATTACGTGTTTAATGTATATTCTAATAGATCTGGAAATATTAAATCATAATCTTATTTCATACGTAGAGATTGAGAAATTCTAGGTTTGAATAGATCTACCATAATTAGAAAGAGTTGATTGCAACCCTAAAGATAGGATGATATAAATCTTCCGAATTAGGGTCAAAATTAATGAAGGGATTCATAAATTAGTAAAGCAATCCTATAAACTTTAACTTAAGTAACTCGGTTAAAAACCTTATGAGAAGTTGTTAGTAAACTAAGGTTAGCTATTAGCATACCATAGGAATCTCCATGATATAATAGATCAAATAAATAATTGAGTAACAAAGATCAATCTGTTGAGGGTTTAGGGGGATTCGAAACCTAGATACTAATTATTGATATAAGTAATTTTTTAAGTGAATTGTTAATTCTCTATTCAATATTGTTGCCTATTTTATTTTACTTGCTTTACTTTTATTTTATTTATTAAAAATAAAAATCAATTTTTAGGTTAGATAACAGGAAAAGGTAATTACTAGTTGATCAGGTGTTTGTTGTATGTAAATTTTAATATTAACCCTCAATAATCCACAACCGCAAGGTTCAATAGCATAGTACCAAAGGTGTCGATCCCACGAGGAAGGAGTTAATTTAATCCTAAAATCTATGGCCAAAAACAATAACAGAAATCCAAAATTCAATAAAACTAAAAACAAGAATTGAATTCAGTCAATCAAATTAAGAATCAAAGATGAATATACTAATTATTAAGCAATTGCAACACACCCAAAAGTCAATAGAAAAAAGTACCAATTAAGAGAAAGGGAATTTTACCTATCCTTAATGCAAACCTAACTGATTATGAATTATCAAATTGTTGGTTCTAGACTATCTTAGGGTTGATTACTCTCTCTCGAGATATAACCATTAACCCTAAATCATAAACCCTAATCAAATTATGGGAGTTGCAACCTCTCAATTTACAATATATCCAAAACCTTAGTTAGTTCTGAATATTTCTAATAAACTATTGGAAACCTATGCAAGATCTCTCTTTGCACAAGTTCTTGATCTAATTCAATTCTTATCTCCATTAAATCACTTAACTCTTATTAGTCCAAGTTAATCACTTTTCATTCAATTCACCCTCTCAGTTTATTACAGAATTATGAAATTGTATAATCAAACCACAACAAATCCAAATAACACATAACAATCAGATTTCCATTAATTTTAGAATAAAACTCCAAAGTTGAGTTTATAACATCCTTTACATTCCAAATCCTATCATCACTATTTAATCCAATTAAATACAATGATAAAATTGAAATAGGAAATGCAATCAAATGGAGGATGGGAGTCAGCGATGTTAGGAAACCTCCTAATCTAGGAAGTGCATTGAGTCAGCTTCTTCTCCTTTTCTCTTCCTCAATCTCTCGATGAATTCTCTCTAGGTTTCTCAAAATGGCTTATGCAAAAGCTCCTATGCCTCTTTTTTTTGTTCTTTAAAAATCCTTTTGTGCTTTGAGCAGCCCTAGGGTTTTTTTAGGCCCGAAAGGACCAAAAATATCCTCGAAACTTGACATTTTTAAGTGTCTGCGCATTTACCTGACGCAACCACGATTGTGGGCCATTTCTCAGGCTTCTGTCATGATGGTGGCATGTAGGCCACGTTCGTGGGCCATGTCCTGGGCTTCTGTCCAACTCTGGCGCTTCTGCCATGATTGTGGCCTATAGTGCCACGATCATGGGTGTTGTTTCGACCCAAATGTCTCTGAAACTTCTCCATTCTTCGATGTTGACCTTAAAACACTAGCAAACACATCAAAGTACCTCAAAAACATAATATTTAAGCTCAAGGACTTTTATTGACCTATAAAACACTTAAAACATCAATATTTAACAAACTAACACAATTCTAACCTAAACACATACTAAATGATTTAATTAATAGCTAAACACATATCAAACTAAGCCCTAAAACATAATGCAATTTACAGTTATCAACATCCCCACACTTAAACGTTTGCTTATCCTTAAGCAAACAAAATAGCAAGCAGATAAAATCACAAAGCACATAATGCAGTAATGAGACAATGGCTTCAATTTCATGACATCAGTTTATCTTTAAACACAATCATTCAAACTGTTCCACATCATTGAGATGTAAAATCTGTGTCTAGGAGCTTTGGACTAAACATACATATTAATCAGGACCCATATATCAAGTTATTCACCCTTTTCAATTGTACACACATATTAATAATTCTTTGGTCATTTAAGCTCTGTAACTACTCCTAAGTACGTTTTCATGAAAAGTCAAGCTTTTTACAAGTTCGGTAGGTTTTATTAAAAACAAAATTATTTACTTTTTATTTAATTTTGTGGACATAGACCTAGTCTTTTACTTAAAGGAAAACATTGGTGATGAATGTTGATCTGGTTGCTCGACTAAGTCATATTTTTATTAAGTTACTTGGTTAGAAAGTCATTATAGCCTTTTGACGCAGAGGCAAACATTTGTGATGCGTATCAATCTGGTTACTTGGCTACATCATGTTCTCAACTGGCTACTAGCTCTATTCATAACCCAAAAGCTAGCGAAACATTTATTTATTTAAAATTAACAAACATGTTTTTAAATATTATTTAATGACGTTGTTGCTTTAGCTACTCGTTTTTATGAAAAATACTGGCAAAACTACTTTAGTCAAAAGACCTAAAATTATGAATGAATGTGACAATTTAGAGGTGACAAACTAACACTAAATCCTAATTAACTAGCATATTTAGCCAAAGAACCCACATCACTAATTTTGGGAGCTAATAACTCTTCACAACCTAATAGATTATGTTAAAAATTAAATCAATTTCAATCCATCTAAACCATTGATACATTCACATAATTCACAATATGTGACCTAACCAATTGTCATACAATATGAAACATTCACACTCAATGCAAAACATATAACCCTCCCCATACTTAAACAATATATTGTCCTCAATGTGAGAAGGAGGCAAACAAACATGCATGGAAAGAAGAAACATAAATTAAAGTAAAAATAAAATAAAATAAAGACTAAATTTAAAAGAAAAGGGTTAGAAATAATGCCTCACGGTGATGGAGGCGGGGATGATGTTAGAGGTGGTAGCTGGATGCCTTGAGCCTCGAAGCAATGATGGATACGACGTATATCTCAGCTCTAACATCGTTGTGTTCGAGCCATCTCCTTCATCCTTCTAGAGTTCTCCGTAAGTGTATTTGTAATTACCTTGGTAACGATGGAGATTGTATCGAGCTCTTTCTTCCAACTAGGCTCTTGCGTCTTCTTCCTCTTCGGACCCCTCACTAGTAAAGTCCTCTTCTGCCTACTGAGGGTGGCGCTGTGCTAGAAGTTGCTTGGCTAGCCCTGATCTTCACATGAGTCTTTTGGTTGATGTCCCGAAGTTTCATGTTATAGACTTAAGGATTTCAAAACGCCACAAATGATGGTAGTTTAGAAAATCCAGGAGTTAGATAGTTAAACCACTACGATTCACGCCATAATACTCAGCAATGGCAGAAACCAGGTACTCCATACACAAATTGTTGCTCCTTTTGCATGGAGTCGCAACAATAGCATTTAGCATATGTGTGGAGGTGCACATTGGTATATTGTGATCTATGAACCACAATAGAAAAAGTTCCTTTGTTGAACATTTGCTAGTTTCTGATTTGTCAAAAACCATTTGACACATGAATTTATGTAATAACAAGTGCTCGTGGGTTCTTATGATGTTGTGGGCATTTTTAGAGTCGAATTGCTCTAACCTAGTGAGCTTATTCTAATTCGAGAAGCACGAAAATCATCATGTTGATCGATAATGGAAGACTCAGGGAACCCGCAAATATCACACATGATTTCAATGTTCAGCTCATAATTTCGTCCCCATAACCTAAACCATATTTCCTTAGGGTTATTAGGATCGTAATAAAAGGAAGTGAAGAATTCAAGAGTGAACTCCTGGTAAACAGGATATTGGAAGTTTATAAACTTTGCCCACTGAATTCTTTCTGCTAGATTCTCTACCCTATTTTGCAATTCTAGCCTATCAAGCGTATCAAAATCAAAATATTTGGGACTACTATTTGTTTAGCATTAGGGGATTAGAAACCAATACCTTCCTCCTCTGTGTAGATTGGGAAGGGAGCTCTGAAATTCGCTGCCCTGTTCCTTTGCCTTTGGCTGGAGACTTGATTTCGTCATTATTATTGGTCACGCTTTGCTGACTGCTTAATGTGCGGCATATTAGCTTGCAAGTAGGTGAAAGTTGCAATAAAGTACAAGGTGGAATTTGGTTAGAGAGAAGTGAGAGTGTTTGGAGGTTTTAACTTAGAGAGAGAGAGAGTAAAAATGAAAGTGAGTGAAAAAATGAAATAAGAAATGAATATATAAACGAAGGAAGGGTAAATGGTAAAAAATTAAACTAAAATTTGCGTGTATAGTTTTACCTTGTCGTAGGCCACGATTGTGGCCTGTAATATTTTCACCAATTTTTGATTTTTTCTTCTTTTGTCCTTCTACACATTTCCAAGATCACTTCCTAACTCTTGGTAGCTCTTTCACCTCTTTTTTGCTTACTTCCTTAATCATCTAACTCATGTCGAAGTCTTATGCCTTCCTGACCTTATTTGGGAACCAAAAAAACCTAACTATGGAATTCAAACGATCTAAAATCAAAAGAAATAACATCGAATTAATAATCCATGGTTTTCCTCCCATACAAAGCTTCTTTTATTGTCGATAGCTCGACGTTATTCTTGTGCTCAAGGTGGTTCAAATGAATAGTCCAATGGTAGTGCAGTCATCGATCTTACCATTTGTATATAAGCTACCTACCTTGGGTTTCACCTTCTTTCTGCTTCACCTTCCTTCGCTTTCTTCTCCGCGTTTGTTTCTTTCTAAACACATTCCCAGGGTCCTCAATATCTTCCTATTGTCCTCGAGGTTCAATTTCTTTGATGTTAGCTAGGAGTAAGGGAGAATTGTTGTCATTCTTCAACATAGTGAAGGTTATTTGATACTTTCTAACTCTCAGAGTTAGTTCAACCCTATCAATATCAATTATTAAGTGAGCAGTAGCCAAGAATGATCGTCCAAAGGCCATAAGGGTTTCCACATCTTCTCCAATATCCAATACAAAGAAGTTTGTAGGAAAGGTAAAAATATCAATTTGTACTTGCACATCCTTAATAATAACCTTTGGTCGATGAATTGTTTTGTCCGCCATCTTCACTAGCATCTTTGTGGGTTCTAACTCTCTTGACCCCAATTTTTTACTAAAAGTATAGGGCATCATATTGATACTTGCTCTCAAATCTACAAATGCCCTGTCTATTTTGACTCCATTGATACCGCAAGGAATGTAAAAATCCCCTAGGTCCTCTTTTTTCTGTGTTAGATTTGGGTTTCTTCCGCTATGCGCTCCTTAACCTTATTCTTGATTGATTCTTTTAGTGTGAGCCTCGTTTGTAGATGTTCCGTTATCTCCTCAAACTTGTTTAATTCAAACTCCTTAGAATTACTTGTCGCCTTACTTGAAATTGACTTCCGCTAAGCTAGAGTAGGGTATAGAAAGTCAAGTCGAGGTTCCTTAATTGGATCGATTACGAGCTCACTTGGAAGGAATGCCATATTTACTTATCCTTCTCCTTTGTCTCCATATTCTTTTGTATGTTTGAATTTCTTTTCCAAGGTCTGAGTAATGACCATGATCCATCCCTTGGGTTAGATTTGGTATTTCTTGGAAGGGTTCCTGCATTCTGAGTAGAAATTGCCTATGCTAGTTGACCTACTTGGACGTCCAGATTGTGAATTGAAGACGTGTGGTTCTCAGTGACTTGCTCAAACTTGCTTTCAAGCCTCCTATGTGCAACCTCCATGCCTCCAATTTTATCAATAATCCTATCCAGTTTAGATTCCAATGAGCTCAATTTATCTTGTTGGAAGTCTGGTTGTCTTTGAGGTCTAAACTGTCCTCCAACATTATTCATCTATGAGAAGTTAGGGTGATTCTTTCACCCAGGTTTATATGCGTTGGAATAGGGATTGTTTCGTCCTCCTCGTCCATATGGAGCTTCCATATAATTAACTTGCTTCGAATCATTTTCCTTCATCAAGAAACAGATCGTTATATTGTGGTCCATCTATCCATAGAGTTCGCACTTTAGTTGCACAACTTTTACCAAAGTTGGGGACGAAGTCTTCGTGCTGTTGAGTTGTTGAGTTAAGTTGTCAATTTTGCCTAAATCTCTATCATTTGATCAATAACTACAATTCCTTTTTGTTCTCGAAAGGAATTGGGTTATTTACTCCGCTCGTTCGGCCATAGTCAACTATTACTCGCCATCTCCTCTATCAACTCTTTTGCTTCATCTAGTGTCTTTCTCATCAATGATCCTCTTGAAGCTATGTCAATTGTGCCTCTCATGTGTGGGGTTACTCCATAATAGAATGTTTACAATAAGAACTCCTTAAGTAAGTTATGATGTGGGCATTTTCATTACAAATCCTTGTTTCGTTCCTACGCTTCATAAATCGATTCCCCGTCACTTTGCTGGAAGTTGGTAAACTCCTTAATGATCTTCTAAGGGGAAAATATTTGTCTAAAAAGGCATGAACTAGTTGATCCTAAGTGGTGACATTGGCTGGGTTGAGAGAATGGTACTAGGCCTTTGCTCTATCTCTTAAGGTAAAAGGGAAAAGCCTAATTTTGACTGCATCCTCCAACATCTGATGGTACTGAAATGTATCACAAATTTTAAGGAAATTTACTATGTGTGCATTAGGATCTTCATTCATTAGTCCGTAGAATTGAACATTCTATTGAAGCATATTTAGGAGGGCTAGTTTAATTTCAAAAGAGGTTGCTTGTACGGGTGGCCTAGCTACTCCTTGGTTAGCCAAATTGAACACTGGTCTCATGAAATCCATAAGGGTACTTTATTGACGTCCTTGGTTTGCTTCATGATCCAAATCTTGTTGAAATTCCTAAGCCATTATTGCTTTCACGATTTCTTCTTCTTTTTTACATCGAGCTTTCCTAATTGATCATTCTAATGGAGTGATATCTAATTCTAAGGTTTCAGCTACACAACTTGAACTTCTCGTGACTTTTGTGTTCATGCAAAAAGCATAGATTCAGAAATAGAAAAAAAGAACTAAACTAAAAACTAACTAAAATGCATTAAACTAAAGAACTAAACTAATTACCTCCCTAGCAACAATGTCATAAACTTGATCAGGTGTTTGTTATGTGTAAGTTTTAATATTAACCCTCGACAATCCACAAGCATACGGTTCGTTAATGTAGTACCAAAGGTGTCGATCCCATAAGGACGTAGTTAATTTAATCATAAAATCTAAGGCCAGAAACAATAACAGAAATCCAAAATACAACAAAACTAAAAATGAGAATTCAATTCAATCAATTAAATTAAAAATCAAAGATGAATATACTAATTATTAAGCAATTGTAACACACCCAAGAGTCAACAGAAAGAAAGTATCAATTGAGAGAAAGGGAATTTTACCTATCTTTAATGCAAACCTAACTGATTATGAATTATCAAATTGTTGGTTCTAGATTATCTTAGGGTTGATTACTCTCTCTCGAGTTATAACCGTTAACCTTAAATCATAAACCCTAATCGTATTATAGTAGCTACAATCTCTCAATTTACAACTTATCCAAAACCCTAATTAGCTTTAAAGTTTTCTATCAAACTATCGAAAACCGATACAAGATCTCTCTTCACACAGTTTCTTAATCTGATTCAATTGTTATCTCTTTTAAATCACCTAACTCTCGTTAGTCTAATTTAATCACTTTTCATTCAATTCATCCTCTCAGTTTATTACCGAATAAAACTTCGATGGTGAGTTTAGAACATCCTTAACATTCCAGATCCTATCATCATTATTCAATCCAATTCTATACAATGATAAAGCTAAAAATAAATAGGAAATATAATCAAATGGAGGATGGGAGGCAACAATGTCGGGAGACCTCCTAATTTGGGAAGTATGTCGAGTAAGCTTGTTCTCCTCTTCTCTCTTCCTCAATCTCTCGATAAATTCTCTCTAGGGTTTCTCAAGGTGGCTGATGCAAAAGCTCCTCTTCCTCTTTTCTTATTCTTTAAATATCCTTTTGTGTTCTGAGGAGCTCTAGGGTAGGTCTGAAAGGTCCAAAAATTTCCTCAAAACTTGACGTTTTTTAGTGTATGCATGCCTGCCTGATGCAGGCAATGATCGTGGGCCATTTCCTTAGCTTCTGTCACGACCGTGGCATACAGGCCATAATCATGGGCCATGTCCTGGGCTTCTGTCACGATCGTGGGCCAACTCTGGTGCTTCTGTCACGATCGTGGGTTGTTGTTTCGGCTCGAATGTCTCCGAAACTTCTCCGTTCTTCGATGTTGACCTTAAAGCACTAGTAAACACATAAAGGTACCTCAAAAACATAATATTTAAGCTCAAATACTTATACTAACCCATAGAACACTTAAAACACAAATAATTAACAAACTAACACAAATCTATCCTAAACACATATGAAAATGATTGAATTAATAACTAAACACATGTCAAACTAAGCCCTAAAACATAATGCATTTTACACTTAGCGATAGTAATCATTATCTTCGTGGGATCAACCTATACTTGTCAATACTAGCTACAACTACGTTGTGCACTTGCAATTATTACAATATTGACTCACTCACAAAATAAGTCAATCATTAACATATATGGTCCAAGCTTTGTCATGATTTAATTACTAACATTTATGACGAAGTATGAAGATATCTAACAAGAAAATCAAAACACAATAACATAAAATATAAGAAGAAAATAATGAAAAATCAATCCTAGGGAGGGGGTTTGATGATACGACATAAAGGATTATCACCCATAAATATATCGCATGTTCTGTAGAGATCATGTCCACGAAGTCCCAATGGATGACTCAGTAGTCGTTGTCTTTGTATCATCTTAATCCTCTATCTCCTAGTCAGATCTAATAGTTAAGCCTTTACCTTACTTTAATATATTGGCACTATTCCTTCATCTCCTCCTCAGCTGCAAGTACTTATATCTCCTCCTTAACTATGGGTACTTACGTATGCTACTCAATAGTAGGTACCTAGTCAGTTATAAGCTCTAAATGATGATGCAATTGTAGCGCCCCCTTACCATAGAGTACCCACCGGAACGCCCGTAGGTCATTCTGGTACATATCCTACGATAAGAGAGAACTACCGACAAACACCACTATACTCCCCATGGCATCACAATAATAAAACATT
>JANKYE010622859.1:0-11125 GCA_032467995.1 Erythroxylum dillonii | reverse complement strand
TAGGGCGTCAAGCTTCCCTACCAGATCAGTTTTAATGATAAACACCAGCTCTCCAGCCACTTTTTTTAATAAGCTTTAATTAATAACAAACCTTCTCGCAACAGCTAGCCAATTCAAACTTAAAGCTTTTAAATTGGTAGGGGGATGAGCTTTATCAATTTTGCTCTTGTTCAAAGAGAATAACTATGATTAGCTGGTAGGTTAGATACCTGATGGGCGTATCAGTTAATTACATTTTACTAAAGAAACATATAGATTAAGTGAATGAATAGAGGTAAAGGGCCAAACTCCAGCAGCTTTGAAGCTTTTTAAGTTCAAAGAGAAGTGGCAAAAATTGAAAGATTAGTCAGGAGAGGAACTGCAATACAATATTAAAAAAAGTGATGATTATTAGTAATTATCTTGGAACAATTATAAGGTGAACTTTGCAGTTGCTCTTTTATGATTATAAAGTTATTGGTTCAAGTCAAAGAAACAATTTCTTTGTAAAAATACTGAGGAAAGATTGCTATATATCATGACCTTCCTTAGACTTCATATATAGGGTTGCCTGTTCCATTCCTACCTAATGAGACTGTACACACAAATTGTTTAAGTATTTGGTTACCAAAGTACAAGTATGTTTGAACAAGTACTTAGACTCATGTTAGGTGCAAAGGGGTTGCAGTGCAATTCGAAAAATAAAAAAGGAAATATCTGTAGCCAGCTTTTAGTCATGACCTAATGCTTTTTCCCTTAATGTGATTTAGGTAGATGGTTCATCAATTACAACATATTAGGAAGACTTCAACCATATATTATTTTGTTTTCTAATTATTGCACTAGTTTTACAACTGGGATTTTACTTCAAAAAGCAAAATGAGTTTGAGAGTCTACAAGTAACAATTCCACTCGTAAGTGTCTCTCTGGGATTCTTTGCTTTATGGTGACCCTTTTATATGACTACGGAGAAGAGTCACAAGCAAGAGATCTCGTTTTGAAGGACAAGTTATCTTCACAATGAACGTAGACGTTAGGAAGTTGCTCTTGTGTTATAATTTATAATCAATTAAGAGAATCTTACAATAGAGATAAGTTAATTTTTATATTAGAAATTTCAAACTATATAGAAAAATAAAATTTGAATGATCATGTACTCTTGTACCTTCATGACACCTAATGCTATCAAGTGGGATGGTTTTCTTTTCATTTAAAAAACGCTGCTCATTTGTGATTTTAGATTGATAATGTTATTTTTTATGGTTAAAAATTAATAGATTCGGGTCACAATGTAGTTAGTTTCGGGTAACTCGGCTCTTGACTTGAAATATTTGGTTTCGACGAAAGTTATCAGGTGGCAAGGTGATCACTATGTTCTTATCCATGATGGTATGGGGGAAGCTTTGAGCAGCAAGCAAGCTCAAGTTGCAGAAATGGAAGCTTCATAAGAAGATGATGGTCCACCTTCCCAACCCCAACATATGCATCAGACCTCTTTATATAGTTCCGTGGAGTATCAATCACTGATAAATCAATTGATAGCATTGGAACGACGAACAAATGATAGGCTCCACAACATTGAAGCTAGCCTGGCAGAGATCTAAACCTTTATGGCCAATTTGAATGCTCGCTTTGGAAAACCTCCACCCTCATCTTAGTATCGTGTTTCGTGTTTCTAACCTTTCTCTTTTTTTACTGGTTGTTGTTTTAATTTCTTTTTGTTTTCATCTTTGTCCTTACTTTTGTTCTTTTGCCTCTTAGATCACCCTTTCATTTTCTTATCACATCGAGGGCAAAGTGATGTTCAAGTGCTGCATGACTAATAGTTTAGAACAAAAGAAAAAAATTTTATTTGTGTCTTGTGTGTTTGTTTTCTCATTTAGTAGTTAGAGATGCATGATTACTAAATGAACTCAATTTGGATTAGAAATGCATAATATGGGTAAATAAGTATGCTTGCATTCTTAGACTAATTGACTTTGATTTCGATTAAAAGGACATTGGCCTATTGTGATAGATAAATGACACCTTTCATTTGGTAAGATTTTGAGCATTTTTGAAATATTAAACACCAAATTATGTAATTATTTGTCAAAAGTGTTATTTCATGATTAAAAAACTCTAGAACTTGCTTGCAAATACTAATTGAGATCACACAATCTTATGCAAATATTGAAATGAAAAAGGAAATTAGGATTTAACCTTTTTTCTTAAAAGGCCACCATGATTTTACCTTTAGTAAACCCCCCTTTGAGCTTGGCATGACACCTTTTTTCCCTTTAAAACCAAATATATGCTTGACTTGGATTATTTATCATCTTCGTTGTACCTACCAATAAGGCAAGTTAAGCATTTGAATGAGTATACTTGGGTTTATGGAATAAGTTTGGGGGATCATAACGTATAGTTCGCTATTGTATTAGGGATGAGTATGGTTATGGAGATTTTCAATTCTCCTTTATATTTCCCTTCTTTTGATTTCCTTGTTTTAGAATTATAAATAAAAAAAGACAAGTATAGTAAAAAATAAGAATAAAAATGAAAAAAAAAAGAAAAAGACAAAAAAAAGAAAATGAAGGAAGAGAAGATGAGTAGAAAATGAAAAGAAGAGGAGAGAAAAGAAAAAATGGAAAGTGTTAATTTTATTAAGTGAGAGGAAAGAATTGAGTGTTTAATGGTCATTCTTTTGTATATGTTTAAATGCTCAATTTGTGTTGTGGTTTTAAACTACATTTTTCCTTTTTTTACCCTTAGCTCGGCTCTATTACAACCTAAATAAAGACCTTCGGATTGATGCTTGTGTTTGATATAAGTGGTGGAGATTGGAGTGGTAAGGAAGCTTATGGTAGATGCCTTACATGAAATGAACGATGAATGAATACATACCCTATCTTTAAATGCTTAAGAGGATGAAGAGTTGAGTGAGTATCTATCACACTTGTTTGATGATTCTTTTAATTGAAGTGCTTGTTGGTTTTGGCTAAATATGGAAAGAATAACTTGTTTATAGAGTATTATGACTTTCAAATTCTTAGGTTGTGTTTATTGAAATGATCATTGATATCTTGATTAAAATCAAGGGAAATGTTGGGGAAATTGTTGTTTATGTTATTTATTTTCATATTTTAGTATTGTTTGTTTTGCTCAAGTAAAAGCGGGAAAATGTTGTATTGAATTTAGTTTAATTGTTATCCAATTCATATGGTGAAATTGACTATGATTTGAATAAATATGAATTGAGTGAAATCAGGTCAAATTTGTATAAATATTAATTAGTCTAATTTGTAAATACAGTGGATTAATTTCCGAATACAACGTTAAGTTAAACCATATCAAAACCTACCCGCATGATCGTGTAATTCATGATGTTAATTCATGCACGACCGTGCATGTTAACTTGCACCACCTTAACTGAAGACATTTAACCTCCAAAATCCCACAATTACAATCTTTGTTTTTCTTAACATTTTTGCAGTAAATGAATTACATTGCAGTAACATATAATAACATGTTGTTTTCTTAACATTTTGCAATAAATGAATGAACTTTAGTCTGCTAATAGCAAGATTCGGGTTTGAGCTAAATTTGCATTAGACTCCTCTTTTACAAGTACAAAACTTTTCACCATAAAGAGAACAACCACAGTTATCATAGGAAATATCAACTCTTAAATTGTTTGCTTCTTCCAAATTTTCAAAAACAAATGTTTGTTGTGCCTATCAATCAAAATGCATTTAAATTAATTAATACAATTATAAACATAAAATGCTAATAAAAATTGAAATTAAGACAAAAACTTTCTTCAAATTACCATAAGTAAATTAGTTATGCGCATTGAAGGTGGGATAATAGCACTAATATTTTGTTTACTTGTTTCTGCATCAATGAACTAACATGATAAATCATTAGGAGACTAATAACAAATTACAAAAAGAAAATATTACAAATAATACTTGAGAATTTGTTCCAGAATGATGATGAGTGTAAAGCATCGTTGTGTTATCCATACAAACACCAATTGGTTGCATTTCGTATGTGTCATAACCAAGTGGTCCATAAATGCAAAATTGAAATCACTAAACGATTATGCCCAAAAGACAATATTATAAACAGAACCTGAGAATGTGGTCTACAATCTCCATGATTGTAAACTATACTTGTAAAATCCATCGAAACAGAAAGTGGGTGCATTTCCTATTTTTCATAACAAAAAAGGAAAATTTGTTCAAAACAAGTAAAATAACATATGTGACGTTATTAATTACTGAAAGTTAACCTGACCTTGATATAATATGGGATGTTGTATACTGGAGATAATATGAGTATGTTGGGATTTTTCTTCAGAATCCTGAATAGAGTAGTTAAACCAAAATATACTTAAAATTATCATAATATAAATTATATACATTAAAGGTTTAAAAACGTAAAATCAGCAAAATTATAACCTGAGTATTAGAAAGGGCGATGGATGTTGAACTTGCTATATTTGTTGAAGTCTTGCATTTTTTACATTCCTTCTTTTCCTTGAACTTTTCTCTAATCTACCCTTCAATCTCTTACTTGATGTAGGTTTTGTCTTTATTTTGACACCTCTAATGTTATTCCTTTAACCAAAATTAATGTTAGGTTGATTGATCAAATTCATTTCAGTATTTGACCATTGGGTCAACTCTTCATCTTGTGATATTATATTCACTTCATCAACTATTTCTTCACTTTGCAATATCTCATCAACCATCTTCAACATGTTGAGAAGCTGATCTTTCATAATTTTACAAATATCTCTCCTCTCTACAACTTTTATAACCAATCATATGCTTAATGCACACAATTCTTTGTACCTTATACTTGACAACATTTTACGATCCATTTTGCTTTCATTGATAGAGGAGTTTTTACTATCAACATACCACAATTTTGCTTTCTGTGTCCATTTTTTCAAAATATACTTACTTTGTATACTCAAAATATTTTTTAAGTTATAAACCTTCAAAACTTGAGAACATAAAAAGCCAGCAAACTCAAACTTCTAACAACTACAATAGACTTCATCATTTGATGAATTATAAGTGACCATATTAGAGTAGCTCTTCCCTACAAAAGTGATATCATATTTTGTAACTATACCATCTTTATCGTAAAGACGAAAACTAGAATAATGAGAATGGTTTATTGATCTTAAAAACATTTAAACACTTCTAGCGTGTAGATAGTAGTTGCATGCTTTAAAATTTGAACAGGTGCTGACAATGTTGGAATGCTTACATTACTTCTAGAATCAGCTTTTAACTTATCAAATCGATGATCATCAATAAGCTTCTGGAAGTGATTAAAAATTGTAAAAATTTATGTTGATAACTCCCGTACCTTTTTACAATGCTATTCATGCTCTTTCACTTTGTTGGGTGGTGGTCATGTCTACATAAAACATTTGACGTCTATAAACCAAAGCCTATTTTTCCTTTATATGAAACATACATTTCAACCAATCATTATCTTAAAGTTCATATTTTTGCAACATCTTATTCCATGCATTGGAAAAATCTTCTTCTTCTTTAAAGTCATATATGCATGAGCTGAAATATCGTGAAAAATCTTTAAACTGAGAAAAAATACCACTCAAATGGATTATAGCATTTTGATAAATATGCTAGATACAAAGTCGATGATGAGTTTCAGGCCATCTTGAAGCTAATGCCTTTGCCATCGCCGCATCCTGATCAATCAGAATAATTGTAGGCTTTTTCTTAGACATGGGTCTAGCAAATGTGTTGAACAACCACTCGAATGTAAGAGCAGTCCCATCATATAGGAAAGCAACACCAAAAACTACTGTTTGTTTATGATGGTTCACACCAACAAACAAAAGCAAGTGGACGACCCTTACCATTATTCTTATAAGTAGTATCGAAGCAAACAACATCACCAAAGAATAAGTAATCATTCCTTATCTTTGCGTCCAACCAAAATATATTAGTTATCAAATCATCTTCATCCACTTGAATGACATAAAAGAAATTAGGATCTTCAACCTACATTTTATACAAATATTCTAACACGCTACTTGTATCTTCCTTTTTCATGTCTATTGTACTATTAGATCTTAAATAGTTCTTGTAATCCTCTAGAATAAAGCCAACATTATTTTTCCTACTTGCTTGTCTCATCATAAGATCGTGGGATGCTTTTGGTGGAATTCCCACATCGTTAGCCATTTCAATTTGTATTACCCCAGCTGAAGATATCTTTCCGTGACTTTTATACAAATGTGTTTTGTTAGGACTTGAAAGGTAGTGATTGTGATTCTGACAAATTGAATCACTTAAAAATTTTCAATTTTCACACTATTAACTTTCATTCTTGTCTCACAACTAAATCTTGTTTATGAACGTGGAGCTCTTACATACAAATCTCTTTTATCAAGCGTCCTTTTACCTTCAGTACTACAACAAAAATACTGCAAATCAATTTACCATATTTATCTTTGTGACTTTTGCATCTTCTTATTCCAAAGCCAACATGTTTGGCATAAATTAAATAAAATTGATAAGCTTCTTCTTCTGTCTCGAACTTTATGCCAAATTTTGGTATTACCTCTCTTAGAATAGATGAGTGGACTTTGTTCAAATTCTCCTCAGAATTTGAATTCACCAAATCAGTTGAATTCATACTATGAGTCTCATTGGTAGCCAGATCAGTTGAATTCATATTATAAGTCTCACTTCCAACCAAATCAGTTGAATTCATATTATTACTCTTATTGCCAATGCCAATATCATTTTTATGTTGCTCCTCAATTTCATAATCTAATCAACGGTATGGAGTAGATCTACCTTCCATTTATACACTTAGAAAATTCATAAACAAAGTACCATTATTGCTTTATTTTCAGACAAAATTATTAACACAACAAAAAAGGAGTGTTCAAAAAATACTGGGAGGTATTTTAATTTGCCCTGCATGCCTTATTTAAACACTATAATAGAAAAAGTAATTAGGGAATTAAAGGTTTCATGGTAAATTCTTCCCATGAAATGAATAATATGCTTTAGAAAGTCTTAACCAGACGTCAATATTAAGCAACTCAACCTTTACAATTACATTAATTATCACTCAAGTATATGTATAAATAGAAACAAAAAAGTTAGATACGAATGACTTCCATGCATCAAAACAATCTAAATATCTTCAAAACTTACTTTTAGGAAAACATAAAGAACAACACGAGTTTAAAAACCACCAGAGGCAACCAGTAAAGTACCTTATATCTCTCCACATTAAATTTAATAATTAAATTAAATTAACAAAATTATGTATTATCAACAACAGAGCCATATTATAAAAAATTCAAAAGAGGCAAACATTGCATTCACGAAAAGTTGGGTCTACTGAGCTATTCCTTAAAATTTGCTTAGAAATAGAGATACTGAAGGAGGGAATGGTAATTAAAAAAAAAGTAAGCTCAATAATTGCTTAAAGTTAAAGATACAGAGAGGGAATGATAATAAAAACAAGTAAAAAATCTACGGATGAAAAAACAAACAAAACTTACGTGAGAAACACTTCAAAGTCGTCAAAGTATTATCTTTCTTGCCCTGGCGTGGTCTTCTACTTCTTTACCAACAAAGTTAATTTGATTTGTAAGAAGGAGAAAAAACTTTCAAAGATATGAAAATTAGAGAACAAATAAGCACAAAAAGAAACAAGTTAAATAGCGGGAAATCTTGGTTAAAGATTGCTTTGAAAATGACACACAATTATCGTTTACAATCATCATCATCATGGTACTCTTATTTGTGATGAATACATTAATATTGTATTTTTTGTATTTTTGTAATTTGTCAATTTTCATTTTAATTCGTTAATGTACAAATAAATAAGTATAAAAAATGTTGTCGCTAATATCCACTCTTTTTACACTTATTTCTTAATTTCAATTATTACATTTTATGTTAATGTTACTTTAGTAGTATAATTGTATTACTTAATTCAAAATATTAATGGTGTTTAGTACATATTATTTGAAAACTCACGACCATGAGTTAGCTTGCACTACCGTGCCTTCTGTAAATTTAGTTTCCAAATGACAGAGGATGTTATTCCTGCTCTATCTTTGTCCCAAATTTTGTTATAAATTTACTAAAGGAAATCATCATAAATGTTGCATAATTTGATGTGGTTGAGATTAGGGGATCTGGGTTGGGTTTTACAAGGTGTAGGAAGGGGGCGAAGTGACTCGCAGTGAGATGGTGAGAGGGCGACTTCTGTAGTTTTACAAGGAAAATTACAGAGATATCAGCACTGCCAATGCTTCAACGTCATTCATGTTCCATCCTTCTCCCTAATTCTGTGATAAATTTATAGAAGGCAATCACCTGAAAACGTCTCATAATTTGATGTGGTTGAAGATATAGGTTGGATCTTACAATGGTAGGAAGGTGGCGAAGAGAAGAGAGGGTAAATTCTGTAGTGATACGAAGAAGATGACAGAGAATATTGGTTGGGTCGGTTTTGCTTCTAAGCCACGAATGTTGGGAAGAGAAATAGAGCGCTTAAAATTTAAGAAGAACGATGACGCTTTTCAGTTAGACAGAATAAGAGAGGGTCATATTAGATGGAAGATCTGGACTCTTATTCTAGCTAGTATGAATCCCACCATTAATAATACTACATGGATAGTTATAAGGGATTTGAATGGCCAAGCACGTGTGAGCTTTTGTACATTTCTTTTTTCCTTTTTCATGTGTATAAAAAACCAAATGACCATCACTTTCAAATTCCAGTGTATCTGTAGATGGTTTTTTTTTTTATATAAAGAGTGGCCATACATATGTAAGTCGCGCCAAGCAAGCTAATAATAACAAAAGGGAAGGACATATTATAATCCTATCAACGATCACGTCTATATTATATCATGAATGTGTTGAAGAATTCAACATAAATCATAGAATTCTGATATGTAGTGGGGAGATGCCTGTGAATGAGACATGGTGCAACTACCAGCTAGCTAGCATGGAAGTGGACTTTCATTACTGGAACATGGCATGTTTTGTCATTTTTCATTAGCCACTCTTACACTTCAAACCAATTGTGTTTGCTATAAACCAATTTTTTTATATAATTAAAATAAAACTAAATGTCGCGATATTTTATCAATACTTGAATGTTTGAATGCATCACACAGGAAATCTCAGAATCCATGTCCACTTCACGTATTAGTGGTAACCTACTTCAATCTTTATATTAATAAAAGCGGATTAATTAAATTACAATTGCAAGATTGCATAATTGCGAAGGATATAAGAATAATTAAGTATAACACAACATATAATTATTAGAATAACAATTTAACTACAATTGCGACTGTAATTTAAAAGTTAACATTGTGAAGTTTTAAACTATTATTGAAAATTCCCGAAGAGGCGTAGTTTCACAAAATTTTCGATTTTATCGCAGTCATTTCTAACACAATCAAAAACAGAAAAATTAAACACACAAATGTAAATCAACACTGAAGTTTGTTAACACAGTTTGGTACACCTTACCTATGTCTGCTGGGTCCTCACCCAGTTTAATACTTTCACTGACGACAATAGTCTTATATAAGCCTTACTGAGCTAACTCACTCAACCCTCGACACTATCTCTCATCCTCACTACTCGTGAAAGTATTTCATACCCAATAACACGACTACCTCTTGCTAACCTCAACAGAGGATTTTTTTCAACATTTTTTAATGATAACGATATGAAATAAACAACTCAAGTGATTAAATAATAACCAACATAACCAAAGACAACACTTGAGATAAAAAAAACTCTCCTAAATATGTCGTTTCATTAACGAAAGAATGAGAAGTTGTCCACTGAAAATTCCACGCACAACAGCTACAAAACGTCTTAAATCAACAAACATCTCGTCACCGAAACGTCATACACAAAGAACTGCAAAAGTACCAAGGCTACTGGTGTTAACACATTTCGCTTGTACATGGTCGAAGCCTTGACACTCATGACATTAAATTTTCTTGACTTTTCTTTCCCCATTTTGAGTTTTAGCTTGTTGTTTGAAGTTACTATTTGATGAGCTCCCATCGTTTTGCCTAAAATCGGATCTATCTTCTTCACTTTTTTTAACCACTTGCTGAAATTTCTTGTCAATAACTCCATAACCTTATTTTCATTGGATTTATCTTCGAAGTCATTCGCGGCTCTACGAATCTTAGCTTGCAATGCCAATCCTACGTTACTTTCCTGTTTGTAAGAATTCCAATTACCTTATCCAATGATAATTCATTGATATCAGGAGCTTCCTCGATTGCTGCAATTTTCGGTAAGAACCTCAGAGGTAACAATCTCAATGTCATGTTAACCAGTTTCAAGTTAGAGTATTTTTTCTCGAGTTAGAGTACTTCTTCTCGAGTTGATGTGCTTAGTTTTCTATATCATGCAGTCTCTCAAGAAGTCTCAAATGATTTCACTCTCATCCATCTTCAACTTTTCAAATCTCACAGTTAACATCTGAAGTTTTGAGGCTATCATAGATTTTGATCCTTCATGTATAGTCTGTAAAGTGTCTCACGCTTCTTTTGTCAATTCACAAGCTGATATCATAGCAAAGAGACCTCCATCAACTGCACTGAAGATGGCATACAGGGCTTGAGAATTTCTAAATGCTCTCTCTTCTTCAGCTCTTATCCACTCAGATGCATCTTTAAGCACTGCTTCTCCCTTTTGATTAGTTGTCACTAGATGTGTCCAACCATTTAAAATCGAGCTTAATGCTTTTGTTCCTTATGCTTGAATGAATACTCTAATATATGATTTCTACGTAAGATGATTTAAATCATTTAACAACGGTAGCCTGATGATTAATGCCCCTTCTCTTATAGCCATAATTGCAAAACACGGATCTACACCAACTTTGTAACACCCCACTCCCGTGTGACCCGAACCCGACATTGATGGTGATATCCGAGTCCGTGCCCCGCGAAGGTGGCGTGCTACATCACTAAGTCAAAACTCAGCATACTTTTTTTTAAAACAATCTCATGCGCAGAAATCAGTAGACACTTTGGGCCCGCTTTACTTTGGAAATATTTTCCGTCATAACAATACACTCAACACTGTTCACGATAGCCATTTAA
>JANKYE010620107.1:0-11139 GCA_032467995.1 Erythroxylum dillonii | reverse complement strand
CTATCTTTAGGGTTTTAAAAACCCTTTTTAAATGTTAGGCTTTGGGCTCCACTTAGGAGTGGACCCAAAACCCAACACAATCACCGAGACACATATTGCATCGCCTAGTATCGGGACTTTTATAAAGAAACAGAGTATGGTCAGGGTGGAGTGGAGTTTGAACCTCTAGCATATGCTCAGAACAAGGTTTCTCTAATGGAAATTTGCAACCGAGGCAATCTGTTTTCTTCATTAAATTATGACAGATATGTGGAAGACGATCAAATTTACCTGGAAGCCTCAGGGCACATTTAAGGTGCAATCTGAAGCCGCACCTGATACAGGCATAGGACACACCAATGCCAGCTCGAGCACAAGCACCACATTCATAAGACCGACATATGAGCAACTCGAGGAAATAACGACATTTGTGATAAAAGCTGTACAGTTGTTTAGGAATTTTCACACACGACCTGTGTACATAAAAGCTACAACCAGAGCACTCATAGTAGGTCAGACCAAAACAGAGCTCTCCGCATACTTCGCATAAAACTCCATTATCTTCCCTCATCTTCTCAACGGTGGACAAGGGATGCCTGTGAAGAGGAGATTCAATCTGCTCCTGGGCTTCAGGGTTCGTGGTGGTGTTTGGAAGTTGTTTCAAGGTACAGGAGTAGTGCACACCCCAACTACAACGTCGACAATCGTAGAGAAAACCTCTGCAAGGCTCGCCACAAGCTTCACAAGTTCTGGTGTTAGAGATGATGAGAACTAGTGGGCAAGAGTGAGTAAAATGGTAGATCTCAAAAGGAATATTGGTGCACGATTTGTGCAGACAGAATCCACAGTCAAAACAACAATAAGACCAACCCAGTACTTGTTTCTCACAACCCGTGCAAGTAACTGAATCGTGATCTTTCATGTCTGCAAATATCAACGTATGCTTGTGTAGGAAATGATCCAACTCCGCCTCGATCCCGTCGGGATCAACGTATAACTCCATAGCTCCTCCCAGCAATACTTATTTTCTTTTTCTCTTCTAATTCCGATCTGAAACTATAGAGGCTTACTTTTCTTGTCTAGTACATGTTTTCAATTGTTTTTCAGATCGGTAGGGGTGATAAAGTGTAGCCATCAGCTTAAGGTGTTTTTAATATGTTTTTAATGGACTGATTTACGAGGTAAATTAAGATGATTTACAATGTTTTATTTAAAGCTAAATTAATATCAACACTTTGTTGTAAGGCGACGATCAATGCTTACCCTTCCATATGCCATGTGCCATTCATGGATGGATAGTCTCGGGAACAGGGTGGTACACAGAAACGAGAACAACTATCTTCTGCCCTTAAGGCGAAAGAAGCCAAAACCTGTATGGGTAGGGAGTTCTCCCAACGACTCTCTCTAAGTTTATTTTTTAAAATTATACTTATATACATTTAAGTAAGATTTAGGCTTTTTACGTAATTTTCAATTAATTAAAATTATTCTTGAACATTTCACAACTCTTACCGTGTTTAAACCTCACAATCTTGCAAGAAAATTATGAAAGCAATATCAATAGCATAAGCACGAAAGAGATACATTAAATTTTAACCTTTATTATTTTCCTCAAAGTATTGTTTTTTTGATTTATGTGTCTCCCACACTCGGAGCAAGGCTCAAATAAATTATTTATAGGCATATCGTCATGTTAGAATTCTAATTCAACTAGTTAATTATTTTAATTTAGATACAAAATTATAGTTATATTAACTTATAAACATTGGAACTTTATTTTAAAATTTAAAATATTATTATTTGGGAATTAATACATTAAAAATATTTTTATCCTAAAAACTGATAGTTCCACTATAAAACATAAATTTTTAGTAATTTTATGGTTAATATAATAAATATTATTGTTTAAATTATTTTTAAAGATTAAAATAGTGACTCCTTATTTATTTGCTTCGGTTTTCACTTTTCACTATCCTTTGAGTGTTGTTTGAGTAGGGAAGTAGGCATTCATGTCATAATCCCTGCCTTTCTTGTCTGGTTTCTCCCTTAGATATTTTCTTTTTCTTAATTTGGTTGTCATTAACCTATTTACTTATAATCTTGGACACTTACTATATTTTAAAAAATGAAGATTCTAAATTGTTGTTATTTTGTCTTGAAATTTGGTAGATCCGAATGGCGACCTGATTCGATAAGCTTGCGGTGTGACCCGAATAGGAAAAAAACAAAAATCTGGTTGTAAGGGGATCTATCTGTATCGTTTTCTTCATAGTGAAATTCTTTCTCTGCTCTTGTCCGAGGACGTAGGCATCATTGGCCGAACCTTGTTAAATCTTTGTGTCATTTCTTCTTTATTTTTATTGTTTAAAGTGTATGATTGTGCGCGTGATTATTATTGCGATTTGTCCAACAATTGGTATAAGAGCCTAGGGTTCTCTGCGCATAATCTAAGGTTAAGATGACATCTTCATCTTCTGTAAAGTACGAAATAGAGAAGTTTGATGGGGGATCTAGTTTCAGTCTTTCGAAGATTAGGATGAGATCGTCCCTGATTTTACAAGCTTTATGGAAGGCGATTGATGAGGATTTTTCCAAAGATATGAGGGAATCGGATAAGTCAGATTTGAAGGAGAGGGCGTTAAGTGCGATTTTTATGAGTGTTACCAACAACGTTCTTTGCGAGATCTCTGTTGAAGATTCTGCAAGGAAGGTGTGGAAGAAGATGGAGGAGTTGTATTCCACGAAATCGCTAACAAATTGTCTCTACCTGAAAAAGAGGTTGTATAATCTCTGAATGAATGAAGGTCCACCCATTAAATCTCATCTTGATGAGTTCAATTCGATAATCATAGCCTTTAAGAATATAGATAACGTAATTGATAATGAGGATCAAGCCTTGATTGTGTTATGCTCATTACCACCATCCTATAAGACATTTGCTGATACACTGTTGTATGGGAAAAATAGTATTTCACTGGATGACGTCAGTAATGCTCTTAAGTCTAAAGAGTTGAAAAAGAGCTTTCCAGAAAACAGAACATAAACTGAGAGTTTGGTGAGTAGCGGAAGAACATAGACGAAAGAGAGATTGTCCTAAGTTGAAAGAGAAGAAGGGGAGGCAAAAGGGGGAGAATTCTACTAATATTGTTGATACTTGTGGTTATGATGATAGTGACGGTGCAGGAGAGGTGTCGTCTGTGAGTTTAAGTCATGGGCAAAATTCCTGGGTTCTTGATTCTGGTGCAACTTTTCATATGTGTCCTCACAAGCAATGGATTGCTACATACAAACAGATGAGTGGGATTATCTATTTGGGTAATAATAATCCATTACCAGTAAAAGGGATTGGCTACATCAGATTAAGAATGTTTGATGGTGTTGTTAGAAGCATTAAGTGTTAGCATGTTCCTCAGATGAAGAGGAATCTAATTTCTCTTTCGACTCTGGATGATCAAGGGTTCAAGTTCCATTCAGAATATGGAGCTCTTAAAGTGTGCAAAGGCTCTATGGTACTCATGAAAGGTAAGCTAGAATCCAGACTATATTTGCTTCAGGGGAGTGTGGTTGAAGGGGAAGCTGCTATAGCTTCAGGCAGCAGTGATTAGAATCAATCTCAACTGTGACATTTACATCTTGGTCACATGAGTGACAAGGGATTGTTTGTTTTGAGCAAGCAGAATTTGCTGGACGGGTACAAAAATGAAGCCTTAGACTTTTGTGAGCATTGTGTGTTTGGCAAACAGAATAGGGTGAAGTTGAGCAAGAAGGCAGTGCCCAAGACTTAGGATCAACTGGATTACATACATTCAGACTTATGGGGTCTAAATAGAATTCCTTCAAAGAGTGGTGCCAGGTACTTTATGACTTTGATTGATGATTACTCTAGAATGGTGTAGGTGTATTTCCTAAAAAGTAAAGATGAGGCATTTCCAACATTTGTTAAGTGGAAGATGATGGTTGAAAAGCAGACAGAAAGAAAAGTGAAGCGTCTTCGAACCGACAATGGGTTGGAATTTTACAATTTCGAGTTTAATGACTTCTACAACAAGGAAGGCATAGTGAGACGCCGCACTTGTGTAGGTACACCACAACAGAATGGTGATGCAGAATGGATTAACAGAACGCTTTGTGATCGAGCACGAAGCATGCTCTCATATTTAGGTGTGAGTAAAGATTTTTGGGCTGAAGCAATCAATACAACTTACTATTTGGTTAGCAGATCTCCATCTATAGCTATTGAGTTCAAAACTCCTTTTGAGGTATGGTCCGATTCACCTATTGATTACTCTAATTTGAAACTATTTGGTTGTCCTGCATATGTTCATGTGAGAGATGGTAAGCTTGAGTCGAGGGCAAAGAAATGCATATTTCTAGGATATGCATCTGGAGTGAAAGGTTACAGGTTATGGTGCATAGATCAGAATTCTCCTGGCTTTATTATCAGTAGGGATGTGACATTTAATGAGTCTACCTTACTGGATAGTCAAAAGGAGAAGACGATAACAGGATTAGATCATGGTGTTAGAGATCGAATGGAGCTTGAGGTTGAAATTCCACTAGCTCAGTCTAGTAATTTAAGAGTGGAGGAGGTGCAAGATCTTGATGTTCATGATGCCCCTGAGCAACATCAATTGTATAGCATTGCAATAGGCAGAGAGAGGAGACAGATTAGACCACCACATAGGTATGTAAATGTAGCTGATGGAAATCTTATTGGATATGCAAACCTTGTGGCTTTTGCTTTTTTCGTTGCAAAGATAGTTGATATGTAGAAGCCTAATAGCAATAATGCAGATTAATGGATTGGTGCTATAGGTGAAGAAATTGAGTTTCTTCACAAGAATCAGAATTGAAAGCTTGTTCCATTGCCAAAGGGACAAAAGGTAGTAGGTTGCAAACGGGTTTTCAAAAGGAAAGAGAGCAATCTGGGGGTTGAAGCACCTAGATACAAGGCAAGATTAGTGGCTAAGGGTTTTACTAAGAGGGAGGGGATAGATTATAATGAAGTGTTCTCTCCAATCGTGAAACACAGTTCTACCAGGGTCTTGTTAGCTATAGTGCCTCTTCACGACTTAGAGCTTGAACAATTAGATGTGAAAACTGCATTCCTGCATAGTGAGTTAGAGAAGCATATTTATATGAGTCAGCATGAAGGTTTTGTTGCTCCAAGTATGGAAAATCATGTTTGTTTGCTTCAGAAATTCCTATACAGTCTGAAGCAGTCTCCTAGGCAGTGGCATAAGAGGTTTGATACTTTTATGATTCATAATGGCTTTACATAGAGTGCATATGATAGTTATGTGTATCATAAGAAGCTTGCATATGATTATGTCGTGTATTTGCTGTTGTATGTGGATGACATGCTTATTGCTGCTAAAAGTATGTCACAGATTGTTTTGTTGAAGAAGAAACTAGGTGAGGAGTTTGAGATGAAGGATTTGGCTGTAGCAAAGAAGATTTTAGGGATGGAAATAAAATGGGATAGAAGTGTTGGGAAACTTATGTTATTTCAACGGTCCTATGTTGAGAAAGTCCTTCAGAGGTTTCATAGATAGGTGCTAAGCCTGTATCTGTCCCGCTTGTTTCTCATTTCAGATTGTCTGTAGACTTGTCACCGAAGACAGATAAGGAGATGGAGCAAATGTCGAGTGTTCCATATTCGAGTGTTGTGGGTAGTATTATGTATGCTAGGGTTTGCACTCGTCCTGATATTTCACATACGGTCAGTGTTGTGAGTAGACACATAGCGTTTCCTGGAAAGGAGCATTGGTAGATTGTGAAATGGATTCTGAGATATCTAAAAGGTACTGCAGATATTGGTTTGACTTTTGACAAGGCCAAGTTGTGCAGCTCAGTTGTTGGTTATGTTGATTCAAACTATGCATGGGACTTAGATAAGAGGAGATCGCTGACAGGTTATGTTTTTACTCTTTCTAGAAGTGCCATTAGCTGGAAGGCCACTTTGTAAGTTGTTGTCACATTGTCTACCACAGAGGCTAAATATATGGTTGTTATAGAAGCAGTAAAGGAAGCTATTTGGTTATAGGGTTTGATAAGTGATCTTGGTTTGGTTCAGGATAAGACTTTAGTGTTTTATGATAGCCAGAGTGCCATTCATGTAACTAAGAACCAGATGTACCATAAGCGTACAAAGCATATTGATGTCAGACATCATTTCATTTGGGACATTGTATCACAAGGTGTGGTTGATGTGAAGAAAGTGTCTACACATGATAATCCAGCTAATATGATGATCAAGGCAGTCCCAGTTAACAAGTTTAGGCATTGCCTGGACTTGATTGGTATGTGTAGTAATGAGTAATGCCCTTGTGAGGACTGTGTACAAGACAGAGTGATGATTTTCTTGTTGAAGAAGAGAATTCAAGCCAAGGGGAAGATTTGTTGTTATTTTGTCTTAAAATTTGGTGGATCCGAATGGCGACCTGATTCGGTAAGCTCCCGAATTAGAGAAAAATAGAAATCTCGTTGTAAGGGGATCTATCTGTATCGTTTTCTTCATAGTGAAATTCTCTCTCTGCTCTTGCTTGAGGACGTAGGCATCATTGGTCAAACATCGTTAAATCTTTGTGTCGTTTTTTCTTTATTTTCGGTGCTTAAAATGTGTGATTGTGCACGTGATTATTATTGCGATTTTTCCAACACTACTGGTGACATACGGTTACAGATTTTAGTCATATAATACAACCTTGTAAAAGGCAGAAGCTGCTGAAACCATGTAAGCTTCCCCAACGCGTGAGAATTTTGACTTGTTAATCATCATTACCATCATAACACGTAGTAAGTTCCTCTCCTTTTGTAATTTTTCAGATTCTTATCATTTGCAACTTAAAAGCTAGAGATTGCCAGTTTACTACAATGAGTGCATTGTAAACTTTCATGTCTTGAAATCAGGCATGGACTTTATGTTTGACAGACCTAAATCAGCTTGACAGGGGTTTCTGTGGTCTCTAGGCAGTTACTGATAAGCAAGTTGATGCTGATTAAATTTGGAACCATTTAGGTGAAAAGGGAGAAGAGATAAAATTTTTCTGATGCAATAACAACTTATGTCAGAACACATGTTCCTCGGGCTCTCTCACAGTCTTTTTGCTTCTGTAATGTAACCTAGTGTATAGAGAAAAATGTATGGACCATCTGTTGAGTTTTTTGGCTCCTTTGTTGTCCCATATTGGTTGGGGACAACAATTGAGGCAAGGCTCTTCTCTATATAAAAAGGTTGCTACTTCCTTATTTAATGCACCAATACAAAGTCAAAAAGACTTGTATGACAAATTTGACTCTAGTAAAATTCCTTTTTTAAGGTGAGAGTTGGAGAGTTTGTCTTGAGTATTTCTTTGTGGGTGTGATCGTGTATTAGGGGATTGGGTGAGAGGAAAAATTGTGTGATTGTAAGAATTTTTTACATAGTGGATTTTTTTCTCGGTACCCGTGGTTTTTCTCCAGTTTGAGAGTTTCCACGTAAATTCTCTTGTGTTGTTATTTTCTGATATTTTTTCTATCAAATATCCTTGGGTGTGGGTTTGGGAGGTCTAAATTCCCAATAATTGGAATCAGAGTCGAGGTGTATTTTTCTTGAAAATTCTAAGTATGCTCTATGTCGCAGTTTTGACTGATCTTCCACATCAGAATAGATTTTCTTGAGAAAGGTTCATTTGGTGCGGTGGAGTTTTGGTGTGGTGGTGTGGTAGTGTGGTAGTACAAGTCTAGGAAAGTTTTGGCTAAGGAAAGACTTGGTATTTAAGTGTGTCCGTTGTGACCCACCTCTCTTTCCTGGGAACTTTCCTGGTGTACTATTCATTTCTACGGTAAAATTCATCAAGGCAGAAGAGCACAAGGAAAATGTCAGGAAATAAGACTTCGAATCCTCTTAGATTTGAGGTGGAGCAATACGATGGGAGGATCAATTTTGGTTTGTGGCAAGTGCAAGTCAAGGACATTTTGATTCAGTAGGGGTTACACAAGGCATTGAAAGGAAGACAAATCCTTAATATCAGTACGAAAAAATCTAGAATGAGCGATGAAGATTGGAAGGATCTAGATTTGAGGGCAACAAGTGGGATACGATTGTGTTTAGCTAAGAATGTCCTTGTGAATGTGTATGGAATATCTACTGCAAAGAAGCTCTGGGAAAAGCTTGAGGAGTTGTATCAAACAAATGACATCTCAAATCGGGTGTACCTAAAGGAGCAATTTCATACACTGCGAATGAGGGAAGATATTACAATTTCATATCATTTAAGTGTTCTCATTGGGATCGTTTCTGAACTAGAGGCAATTGGAGCTCGTATAGATGATGAGGATGAAGCTTTTTGACTCATCTGGTCTCTTCCACCTTCATATGAACACATGAAATCGATTTTGATTCATGGAAAGGAGAAGATAGTTTTTTTGAAGTTACCGGAAAAATCTTTTATGAAGAGAGAAGACTGGGTGGTGGAAATGTTCCTGAAAACTCAGCTCTGGTGGTAGCTAGATATCGGAAGAATAACTCCATGAAAAAAATATAGTATGCTGAACATGTGAACAATTTGGGCACGTGAAGAAAAATTATCCGAGAAGTAGAGCGGGTTTAGCAAGAGGCTCTGGGTCAGTTAATGGAGAGACTAACAATGTCGCTAACATTGTCTCCATAGATAATGATCATGCTCTCTAAAAAGGGGGGCATGTACATCCTCATGGCATGTTGCTAATTCCAAAGTTGCCATTATAGAAAATATGTTACTATTAGTGGGTCCACAAGTTTGTACACGGGCATTGGTTTGGCATTAATGCAAGGTTTGTGGTGGAATTTATGTCTGATGAACTTCTAGGAAAGCCAAACATGGCAGTTGCACCATAATTTTTCAGCAAGGTTATTTTTTGACATGTGCCGAAGTAAAAGGCTTAGAATTGGTTTATTCTGAGTGGGTATGTTTTTATGGTGGAGAATGATGCTATGAAGCATGATAATTCTCTACATTGAGAGTTATGTTATTTTCAAGAGATCTTCATTAAGGTGGAGTATGGTTGTGGGATCAACCAAAGTCGCCAAGGTGGAGATTGTTGAGTTTTTTAGCTCCTTTGTTGTCTCATATTAGTTGGGGACAACAATTGAGGCAAGGCTCTTGCCTAGTTGCTACCTCCTTGTTTAATGCACTAATACAAAGTCAACAAGACTTGTATGAAAATTTTGACTCTAGTTAAATTCCTCTTTTGATATGAGAGTTGGAGAGTTTGTCTTAGGTATTTCTTTGTGGGCGTGTTGGTGTATTAGGGGATTGGGTGAGAGGAAAAATTGTGTGATTGTAATAATTTTTCACATAATGGATTTTCTTCTCGGTACCTGTGGTTTTTCTCTGGTTTGGGAGTTTCCATGTAAATTCTCTTGTGTTGTTATTTTCTGATATTTTTGTCTATCAAATATCATTGAGTATGGATTTGGGAGGTCTAAATTCCCACAACCAGCAATTACCTGTTATTGTGACAAGTAAACCACCTGAAATTGAAGGAATTCTTTCCATCTGGAAGCACCTCAAATGGAAATTAGGGAACGTAATTGATTCAATTTTAAATTGAAGCCATGAAACAAAGTATACATGAAAAAAAAATAAGGAGAAGGGAAAAAAGGTTACAAAAAGTTGATTTTTTTTTCATTTTTTAATTTAAAGTATTACTCAACAAAAGCTGTTGTCCCTCAATTTCAAGAATTGATTAAAATCTATCATGCCAACTCTGTTTTCATCAAATCTTTTGATCATATTCTTACAGTTCACACTAACTCAATACCCTCTTTCAATCCCAACTTTTTGTCTTTGAGAGAACTCTCTGCATATCCTCAGCAACTTTGAACCCTGCATCAAAGATATCAAAATTATCTTTGACTTCCTCCATACTTGGTTTGGTCTCATCAAATAGCTCTGAAAGCTCACCGAAGCTTATCATTTTCTCTGAGTCCCTCGCTTTCTGGGTTGTAAAAAAGTCCCAAGTGTTTCGTCACCATCTTCATATCTTTTCGGCACAAGCTTTTTTTTTGGTAAATTTTCGGCACAAGCTTTTGGGATATTCCTTATTGTGAAAGCAATAGTTCTTGCTGGATGAATTTGGAAGTAGGCTATCTTTTTTCTGCATAGGTCTTTAAACAGCCAATCCTAACTTGGGATTGGAGATAGAACCAAACTTTTGAGACGAGCTTCTGAATTCTATTCACCTGATTGAGAATCACTTTGCACAAGATAATATAAAGCAATACATGTAACAGTGTGGAAGATTGCTGAGCATTCACTGATGCTTTCTGAAAGGTGATCAAACAATAAAAGTAGATTAACCCCATGATCAAGTAAAGATATATCTCCTTGGAACGAAAGAGAAGAGATTAGTTAGTTCTCCTCCAAAAGAAGACTGAGTGGTAGGCTCATAAGCAACACGTCCCAAGATCGAAACCTGACACTCGTGCAGAATGGCTTCCATTACCAATATTTCCATCCCCTTTGCATTTTCATTCTTTCCCTCTATATTTGCTTCAAATAGTAATGACAAAACAAGATGATCCTGGGTTTTCCGAGCTTTGGAATTACCTGGTTTGATCCTGTCTAAAGTGTTAGAACCCGCTCTCGGAAACAGATCCCAACCGGAAAAGTGGAAACAAAAGCAAACCAAAGAACGAAGACAAAGCGAAGCGGAAGAAATCAAACGGATACGAAATGCGGAAACAACAAAAAGATATCGAAGAATCGGATTTAGCAAACGAAGAATATGGAACAGAAATACATATCGAAGGCAAATCGAAACGAAAGTGCGAAACACAAGAGAATCAAAGACAGAAAGTGAATCGAAACAAAACGATGTGAAACGGACTGAAACAAATTCCGACATCCGAAGCGAACAAAGTTTAGAAAAACGTTGCGTTAGAAACCCTAAGACAAAAACAAACCGAAAACTGGTATAATTTTTTTTAAAAAACTAATCTCGATACTGTCTTTAACACTCTTAATCTTATTCTTATTCTTATTCAATCACTATTTAACCTAAATCCGGCAGCATAACGGTTGCAATCTAAGAAACCCAAAAATTATGCAAATAAAAAACACACTTCTATAGTCACATCAAACCATAACAACCATTCAACGGACCTCCTGTCCGGAATCCAAACACAATCAAACA
>JANKYE010619153.1:0-11147 GCA_032467995.1 Erythroxylum dillonii | reverse complement strand
CTTGCAGATATTGTCCGCTTTGGGTCTCGACCTCTAGGGCCTCGCACCCTCATGGTTTTGCTTTTCCACAGGACTTCCCAGGAGGTCACCCATCCTGGTACTGCTTTGGCCCTAGCATATTTAACTTCGAAGTTCTGATGGGATCCGATGCGTTAGGGCATGAAAAACGCGTCTGCAAGGGAAAAATATCCACACCCTTATAAGGGATGCTTCGTTCTCCTTCCCAACTGATGTGGGATCTTACACGGGATCCATGCGGGTTTTATGCGGGACCCACATAAATAAATGGTTGAGATTTGTTGGATACAAAAGACACCATAATATTAGACAAAAGATCTGGACTCAAGGGTGAGTATGCATATATAATAGATAGTTGTGTTTATCTTAACATCATTAGCCTTCACTTCTCAAAACCCGAGCACATACTTTTCAGACAAAATGAGTTTTGTATGGAAATGATCGGTAGAAACTCAAAAGCTGATAAACACACGAATAGTTTGGTTTTTATAATTCATTTAAGAAAAGTTTATTTTATGATTTACAATGCCTCTAGCATGACTTGAACTTTATGTTGTGGACACATAGTGAGAATCTGAATCGGCGAGTGGAAGTAATTAGGTGACAATGTGAACCTATAATAATAATCTTCATTTCTGTTATAGCAAAGTTTAATCAAATACAGATTCGAGGTCCCAAACCAAATGGTATAAATGTAGTGTTATTTTTATTTGTAGCATTAACCAGACCTTGTGCAAATCTTTCAGGTTTGAAAAGATGAACATCATCTCCCTATATCTGAGGTGTTAGGAAACCAGGTCGGAATCTGATCTCAACCGCTGTGAAATATTTACGAAACTTTTTTGTAATCTTTGATTTCCCAAAAGCCAAGATCTCTTTAATTCTATAAAATGATTAACACCACTCGTAATAAAACGGAAACTTAATTTGTACCTTATTCCAAAGCTTGACATTTATCTTGTTATATCCCTCGAACTGATTCGTCTCAACCACCGTAGTCACACAAGTGTTCTGCCTCTAACTGTATCCATAGAATAAGTTGAGAGAACTCTGTAACTCTTACAGAGAGGGTTAAGCAAAAAGTGCTAACTCCATTAGAGCTTAAGCCTATTTATAATAGTTTTAGACATTTTAATAATTTAATTAAAATTAAATTCTAATTTCAATTAAACTTTAATTAGAATTATAAATAATTTTAATTAAATACCAATTATGTCCAAAATAAATTCAATATCTCATATTGATCCTTATTTGTTAAATATCTTATATTTAATAATAAAGTTTCTCAAACTTTACAATCAAGTCCAACTTGATTAAATCGACTTTACTCTCTTCAACCTGTTCTTTATATAAGACCCATTAGGTTCTCAAATACGTTGACAATGATTATAAATCATAAATCATAATTCTAATTCATAATTAGAATTAGATAAATTAAAACTTTTTTTAATTTATTGTTAATTCTTCAATTAAACAATTTATAATCATAAATTAAGATTGATATATAGTAATGCGTCATGACCACCCAAATATTTAGGAATGTCAAAGTGGTTTTGACTAATCTTTCTGTGTATGTTTTCTTTCTTATAATTCAATCATTTCATTATACAATGTTTCGATTAGACATAAAGCATGAAATTAACGTCTACTATATTTTGAGTCCAATAATATTAGTTCTCCGCCATTAGCTATTGATTCAATTAATGACATTTGTAAACTATTTACAAACCATCATTCCACTTTAGCCAAGGATTTCCCTAATCAATACTAATTGAGAACAACAAAACATTCTCCCTAATTACTTTAGAGTGATGAATCTCATCTTGATCACACAACTATCTCCATATAGTTCATGCTTCATGCAATGACTACCGATTAAACGATCTTTATACAAGATAACTTTGGTGACCTTAAGTAAAATGATCACTTATACAATCATTACAATAAGAATTTCATAAACATGCAAGTAATGTTCAAAATGGGTTTCTCATGTTGAATATGTTTATTGAACTTGTTTTCTAATAAGTTCCCACACGTTTGTTTAAGTATCTCTATGCTTTAACCTATGACATCGACTACTTCCTTTCTATGGGAAAACATAATGTGTGCTAGTATTTTTACGTTTTATTAATGTCCAGTCTTAATAAAACAATGACTAGAAACAATTTAAAGGTAATACATAAATGCAATATGAATCTTATAATTATAATCTCATTATAATTTTATTTGCAATGTACAATTATCCCATGGATTTTAACATATACATCTAAACATATACAAGATAAAGAATGTCTTGAAATAATTTGTCACTAAACTACAAATAAAATGATTGGCTATAGGACATAAACCAATATGAGAGTCATAGTGAAGTGCAAGATTTGGGATGTAGACTTCCATTTTTGCTGGAATCATCAGGTTTCCTAATCTAATTTCCTTTTGGGCCTCCCATGTTATGTTAAAAAGAGGAGGACATAGCCTGGGAGATTCATTTATGATCACACTCATCTACAGGCCAAAAAATGTTGAAGTTGGAATTTAGAGAACAAAAGTTCATATTGAAAAAGGGTATAGAAGAACAAGCCAAGCAAAAAGTTTCTTACGCTCCTCAGCTTTCCAATGCCATCTGCTATTAGATTTTGGTGGCCAAACTATTGAGGAACCTCTTCCTTTGCTTTGTCTTGCCAATCTTTGAAAATGGCCATCAGAAGAATAGTCCAAGTAAGGCCACTTGTTGTGGTTTCTTGTCCAGCAATATAAAAATTCTTACACTCATCAATCAAGTCATCTATTGATATCTTCTTAATCTGATCAAGATCAACATAAGCTTTCAGAAGTAGTCCGAGAAAGTCACTTTCTGAGCAATCAAGTTCATCTTTTGTTTCCTGGATTTCTCTTTTCTTTATCATTCCTATTATGGCTTCTCTTACCTCTTGCTAGATCTTCTCAAATTCAATATCATTCTTTGTTTTGTAAATTTATCTACCAATAGTGGAGAGTGAAAAATTATCATAAATTTACAGTTCAAAAGAAGAATAGAGCAGAAACTTGCCTAATCCCTGGAATCCCAACTTTAAAGGGGTTGCTTCCTACTATGCTTCATCTTCATTAACATACCAAAAATCTTCCCCCCTTCTTGATAGCCAAAAGCTGTCCTGGAAATCATTTCTAATGTCAAAATCTTGAACTCCTTGTAGACATCAATCTCCTTTCCTCCATTGGATCTCCATCCTTTAAACATCATCTCTACACCTGAAATTATTGCTGGAATCATACCATACAAAAGGATCCATTTACCTGTTATGCTATATATGGCTTAGCGGCAGCAAGTTTTTGTGGTATAAACATGAACTTACTCTCAACCCTTCTGCATGGAAAGCTTGATTTGCAAGCTTATGCATCTTTAACCATTTCTCACTTATAGATAAGAAAAGCTCATCTCCTAATAATCTCTGCATGTATTCATAGTATTCCACTTTCCAGAACACCTTTTATTTACTGTTCATTATCTCTTTAACAATCTCAAGTTTAGTGATCACCAGTTAAGGTCGAGTACCATACCAGAAAAGGAAGTTCATCCTTGTCAAAATTTGTGTATTCCAATTACAATTCAAGATTGTTGGTGCTGAAATATCAGATTAAAAGTATTGTTCTTACCATAGAGTTTGATCCATAAATAAATGTGGTTGTATTCTTAGCAACATTTCATGTGTTAATTCCATTGGACAGTTCCCGGTGTTCCCTCATTTTGGATCTCTTTGGCGTTTCCATGGAGGAATCTGTAAGAAGGGCCTTGTATCCCTTGAGACCTCATCATCGATTGCGTCCGAATCGAGCCTAACCATACGTTGTTGATGAACCTGATGAGGATGAAGAGAAAATATAGAAACAAGCAAGTTAGGAAATAACTTACGAGGTTGTTAAGATCTTTGTATCCTTCTGTTGTCTTTTACCACAAAGACTGATGAAAATGTTTTGATTTTGCATAATGTAAAAGTAGCAGAAAATTAAAGAACACAGTATTTACTTGGTTCGATAGCTTAAATGCTATCTACATCTAAGGATCTCACGATTTATGGTTCCACTATCTTCAAGAAAAGAACAAGTTACAAGAGATGGAGTGTTTTAGAAAACACTTGCAAGAGGTCTGGAAACTCTCTCTAGTACCCTTAGATAAATACTCTAACAACTCTTAAACTGTCTCTTTATTCTTGAATTAGATAAGAATTGTAAGTGCCTTTAATCGAGTATTTGTGTGACTTTGATTACATGTATTGATAGGCTAGTGAAAGTGTTAGTAAGACTACGTCTGATAATGCCTCTGCTTGTGCTTCTTATGTGAGTCTCATGTGTCTCACTTAAGCTCTTCTGCCTTGCGTTTTGATTTGTCTTTCCCCTTTCTTCTTCGATTTTCAGACACACTCTTCACACAATCTTCCGCACTTAACCATGAATCCTCAAATTTTTCTTCAGATTGTTAAATCTTCGTTAAGGATTTATGGAGAACTGGTGAATATCTTCACATTTATTCTCTCTTTCTCCATTAATCTTTACGTAATTCATCAATCTGTGGGTGATTTAGTAACCTAATCCTAGCTTCACCAAAATCGTGAGATCGAAAGAAATTGTCTTCGATAGTTGTCCTCTTCAAAGGGCTTCACTTATATGTAGTTAGTTTATACAGAAAGTGAACTTCCTTGGGGTGACAACCTTCGTTCCGAAGTCTAATGGGTTTAGATCACCTGCGATTTTTTCTAGAGTTAAAAACCCTTGTGAGATTCTGTCTCTTACAAAGTGGAGTTGCACGTCGATGTACTTGGATCTTTCATGCAGAACTGGTATAGTGCACTCTGATTGTTTGTGAATATTGCTGATTTTACAATGTTGATGTTGATTTCCTTTAAGATGCCTGATAGCCATGATAGCTCTTTTACTCCTTCAGTAATTGCATAGTATTCTGCCTCTGTAGTTGATAGAGAAACTATTGACTGTTGTTGTGTTTTCCAACTAATTGCGTTTGCTGCTAATGTGAAGAAATATGCTAAAATTGATTTCCTTGTATCTTTGTCTACTGCATAATCTATATCCACAAAACCATACAAGGGCATATGATTGCATTTAGCTAGTTCAGCCTTTGAAAAGCATAATTTGTAATTTATAGTTCCAACTAAATATCTGAGAACACTCTTCAGCACTTGCCAGTGTTCAAAGGCTGGATTGGCCATAAATTTGCTTAGAATATTAATTGTATAGGCTAGGTCAGGTCTTGTACATAACAAAATGTACATGATACTTCCAACTCCAGCATCGTAAGGATAATGTGTGATAGCTTTTTGTTCTTCTTCTATCTTAGGACTTTTACTAGAAACCATATGTAGATGTGATCTTATAAGGGCATAACTTGGTTTTGTTTGTTCCATATTGAACTAAATAAGAACCTTTCTTATGTAGTTTCTTTGAATAAGCCATAACTTTCCTTCCCTCCTATTTTTGATTATCTGCATTCCTAGAAGCTTTTGTGCTTCTCCCATATCCTTCATCTTAAAGTGTTTGCACAGATCATTCTTTACCTCTTCAATTTTGCTTAGGTCTTTTCCAATAATGATTAAGTCGTCTACATAGACTAGAATAAAGACTGCTTTTATCTCTCTTATGTCCTTAAAATATAAGCAGTAGTCATATGAACTTGCATTAAACTTCATACTAGCAGCAACCTCATAGAACTTCTTATTCACTACTTAGGTGCTTGTTTTAGCCCATATAAAGATTTCTGTAATAGGCAGACATAATCTAGCTTTTCCTTATCTACAAAGCCAATTGGTTGCTTCATGTAGATAGTATCCTCCAGCTTTTCATAGAGGAAGGCTATTTTGACATCTATTTGATGGATTTCCCAGTCATAAATTGTAGTTAGCACTAGGATGGGTCTTATACTTTTAAACTTCACTATTGGTAAGAAAATCTCCTTGTAGTCGACTCCCTCCTTCTGTCTATATCCTTTTACTACAAGCTTATCCTTGTATATCTTAGGTTCTACTTTTGTAACTCCTTCTTTCAGCTTGAACAGCTAGTTTATATTCTTCATTCAAGAAAAATATTCCTTCTGTAAGTCAACTTCCACTATTTAGCATCCTTTTTGCTTATAGCTTCTTCATAGGTTTCAGGCGCCCTACAATCTATGGATTCTACAACAAGACATGCAAATTCAACTAAATTAGAGTCTGTATATCTCCTATTAGGAATTCTTTTTCTTGGTTGCCTATCTCTTGTGAGCTAATAGTCTTGTTGAGCTTTATGTGAGTTATTAGCAATTATGTGTGAGGCTCTTTCCCCACTTTCACCTTCTGTTTCTTCAGTCCCTTGTTCATGATGAATCAGATCGTGTACAGGTTCCTCATCATGAGATTGTGTGTTGTCTTCTTCTGTTTCTATTTCTGGTGGCATATAAAAGGGGACTGAATTACTTAGTGATCCAAGTTGCTTCTGAACTTCCTTTTCTAGGTTATAGTCTGCAGGATTCCTGCATAACAAAGGAAACTCATTTTCTTTAAGAAATACATCTTTACTAATAATAGTTTTAAAATCTCCTTATTGAAGCAATAAGATTTTGTAACCTTTAACTCCTTCTGGATAGCCTAGAAATACTCCCTTCACTACTCTAGGTTCCAGCTTACCTTCCTTTTGGTGTGCATAGGTAGTACATCTGAAGGTTCTTAGGTGAGTCAAGTTAAGCTTCTTCCCACTCCAGACTTCTTGTGGAGTTTTGTACTCATTAGCAGAAGTAGGTAACCTATTTACTAGTATGATACGGTCTTAATAGCTTCTCCCTATAGAGATTGTGAACACCCTGATGATAGTAGCATACATCTAGTCTTTTTGTAGGAGTGTTCTGTTGAGCCTCTCAGCTATACCATTCTACTGAGGTGTTGCTCTAACTATTTTATGCCTCTGTATGCCTTTCTTACTGCAGTAGTCTTCAAATTCCTGATTGCAGTATTCTAATCCATTATCTATCCTTAGGCATCTTAACTTCTTTCCAATATGATTTTTCATTAGTGTATGCCACTTGATAAATATTTCTAATGCTTCATCTTTCCTTTTCATAGGATAGACCTAAAATTTTCTAGACTTATCATCTATAATGGTCATGAGGAATCTATTCCGTCCTGTAGTGGACACTTGAGCTGGCCCCCAGAGATCACTGTGAGCATATTCCATGATCTCTTTAGCCCTCTTTACTCCCTTTTGGAAACTAGTTCTGTGATGCTTTCCTAACACACATGATTCACAGAATTCCAACTTCTTTATGTCTTTTTTTTGGAATCAGTCCCTATTTCGAAAGATGCAATAGACTCTTGTTCCTTGCATGTCCCAACCTTGAGTGCCATTATTTAGTTGAATCAAGCTCTCTATTTCCAGTAGCTAGGTTAAATTCAGTAGTGCCTATTACATAATATAGCCTACCTCTTTTAACTCCTCTTATGATCGCTCTTCCATCCGTTAGGATTTCCCTAAGTCTATCCTTAGATCTTATCTAAAAGCCTTGTTCGTCAAACATACTTTCAAAGATGAGATTTCTCCTCACTCTAGGCACAAATATGACACTGGTTAGGTTCTCCTCTGCCCATCAAACATGTTAATAAAGACATTCCCAATCCCTTCCACCTTTTGCTGCCCAGAATTTGTCATCTTTACTTTGGCAATGACTAGTTCAAATGTTATGAACTAGTCTCTGTGAGGAGTAACATACATATTGCATCTTGATTCAAAGATCCACTCTCTGCTGAGATCTTCACTTTTTTCAGTGACAACTAGTATTTCATCACCATTGAAGTCTTCAGGTTTCTCCACATTCTCGACATCTCCACTTTGTGCAGCTTTGTCTCTTTTCTTCTTTTTGTAATCTCTGGCAAAATGTCCCTCCTTGTCACAGTAGAAGCACTTCTTGCCTTTAACCTTTTTCTTCTTTTCTTAACCTTCTTTGGCGTGCTTATCCTTGCCATTTCCTTTCTGCCAATTTCCTTTCTTGTTATTCTTTTTCTGTGACTTCTTGTCTTGGTTATTTTCAATAAACATCACTTCCGGTTCCTTCTTGAATGGATTAGTGTCCACTATTTCTTCCATTAGTAAATCTAGCACTCTCTTAACAGTGAGAGATTCTCCACTAGCATACTTAATCATCTTCTTGAAAGCATTGAACTCAGATGGTAAAGCTTTTGGAATAACCACGACTTGATGTCCTTTTGAGATTCTTTCACCTGTAGCTTTTAAATCTTGCACCAGCTTAAAGAAATAATCCAAATTATCATCAAGAGAAATAATAGTGCTCATTTCGTAATTAGCAAGATTATGTAAAAGCTTCATCTTGTTAGGCAGACATCTTTTAGCATATAGTTCATCAAGCTTTAACCGAAGTTTCTGTGAAATATTATAATTCTGCACTTTTCTTATCACAACCGGTGATAAGTGAAGCATTAACTTGCAATGTACATGCCTTTGCATCTTGAGTCTCTTAATATGATATGTTTCTACATCATACTATTCTTCAATTACACCATAACATTCATAAGACTCAAGTAATGCTTGCATCTGAAGTTTCCAGATTGTAAAGTCTTCTTTACTAGTGAAGACATTCGTTTCTTTTCCTACCATTTCAAATGTAGTTTCAAAAAAGACAAGGAAGAAAAATTCTTACAGATTTCTTGATAAACCTTGCTCTGAAACCACTGATGTTATGATCTTTGTATCCTTTTGTTGTCTTTTACCACAAAGAATGATGAAATTGTTTTCATTTTGCTGAATGTAAGAGTAGCAGAAAATTAAAGAACATAATATTTACTTGATTTAATAGTAGCAGAAAATTAAAGAACATAATATTTACTTGATTTAATAGCTTAAATGCTATCTACATCCAAGGATCTCACGATTTCTGGTTCCACTAGCTTCAAGAAAAGAACAAGTTACAAGAGATGCAGTGTTTTAGAAAACACTTGTAAGAGGTCTGGAAACTCTCTCTAGTACCTTAGATAAGTACTTTAGCAACTCTTAAACCATCTCTTTATTCTTGAATCAGATAAGAATTGTAAGTGCCCTTAATCGTGTATCTGTGTGACGCTGATTACATGTATTTATAGTCTATTGAAAGTGATAGTAAGACTACGTCTGATAATGCTTCTGCTTGTGCTTCTCACATGAGTCTCACGTGTCTCACTTAAGCTCTTCTTCCCGGCGTTTTGATTTGTCTTTCCCCTTTCTTCTTCGATTTTCAGACACACTCTTCTGCCAAATTTGTTTTTATATTGTTAAATCTTCGCTGAGGGTTGACGGAGAACTGGTGAACATCTTCACCGAGGTTTTTCATTTTAACAAGTATAGATTATGAACTGAAAACTCTATGATTGCAAGGTAGACCTTATACTTTAAAGGGCTTCCATGAATGACTTCATCTAGATTTTGGCTTTTTAAGGCAAGAACTTTGTTAACTTTCTTTGTAAAGATTCTTGAACAAGACCTTGTAATGTATCACTACAATTGTTTAATGAAAGCAGGTTTAGACTTTATCAACAGGTTTGTCATAAAAAAAATCTCTTCTGTTGGTTTATTATGCATTAAAATATGAAGTTTGGCCGACTATATTGTCCAATACATTTGGAATTTCTCAACTATGATCAGACACCAACAAAAGGGGCTATCAACCATTCCTTTCAAAGAATATTATATTCTGGATGATTTTCCAAAATATACAATCAACTTTTATTTGTTTCTTGGTGAGGAGTGTATTTTTAGGAGTTGAATCATAGTAGCAGGTCCCAATCAGTGAGATTCCGGTGGCACAACGATGGATCCTACACATCGACTGTATTATCATTGAGATGCCGTTGACAGAAAAAGGTTTGAGAGAGAGCTGTTCATCATTTGGGATGAATTATGATAACGATTAACTGGTTACAGCTTCTGCTTAATGGGATGCTTAGAGTTTCATAATTTGAGAAGTTTGAAGTGTCGAGAGCAACCAATGGATAAATCTCTTACGATTCTAATTAGCAATGCGTCAAGCATGGTTTGCAGACCATGTTATATGAAAACCTGAACTGGTGGCTGTACATACTTTGGTGAAAATGAAAATCTGCAGCTCTGCAGAATTGTCGAAATCGCATTCTTGATATCTGTAAGATCGAAAATTCAAGGGAACACGAGTTTGATGTCCCAAAACTGATGGAGGAAACGCATAGTATGATTTGTGACCTTAGCCATCCCTACAGATATTATGATTCTTCAATTAGTCTACACCAAGTCCTGCCAAACTCATGAAAGTTGAACCATACTTCCTGGTTGAAGTTAACTCCTCAACTATATACTTAGATCTTCTAACATATAAACTGATAAGTATGACAATTACAGAAACCATCAACAGTGAACCGAATTTGTCACAGCTGCTGCGACGGAATCAGATCTATCAAGCTCACCAGATACAAGTTTTTTATTCTTACCTATCTAGACAAACTTGATTGTACATTAGATAATGTTATTACACTGCTGTATTAAACATGTTACATTCAAGCTTCATCCGAATGATCGATTGTGCGCCTTAAACGAATTAAGCGAGCAACCAAAAGCTTCAACAATCAGGCCTTGTTTATTACTGTGTTTGCTTCCATTTTTTTTTTTTTCACAGCCTCTGGAGCATGATTTGAAGCCCATGTTGTGGGCACATTCCTATGACAGCGACTGGTGAGTGGAGATAAGATGGCGAAAGAGTAAACCTGTAGCGCTGCAGAATCATTGCAAGAGCAATCTTTATTTCAGAAACTGCAAAATTCATGCCTACACAAGATCGAGGTCCCAAACCAAACGGCAGAAATGCAGAGGCATTGTCGTTAGAAGCTTTAGATACTCCTTCTTCAAACCTCTCTGGCCTAAAATGGTGGACATCATCTCCCCAGATCTGAGGATCGGAGTGCAGTGCTAGTACTGGAATAAAGATATCCATATTAGCTGGAACTATTAGCTTTCCTAATCTCGTTCCCCTCTGGACTTCTCGTGAAGTAACCGGAACTGGTGGATATAGTCTGAGAGATTCATGGATAGTCATGTTCATCTACAAGCCACAAGGTAGAGATTTTAGAGTGAAT
>JANKYE010618726.1:0-11151 GCA_032467995.1 Erythroxylum dillonii | reverse complement strand
TAAAAGTAATATATCTTTAAGTTTTATCTAAAATGTAATTATTATCAGTGATAAAAATACAGCTATATTAATATTAATAACCAAACAGGTTTTTGTTTTTATTTGAAAGAAAAACAGAAACAAAAAAACCAAAAACGGAAATCGAAAACTACAACAGAAAAACAGAAGTAGAACCAAACGGCCCCTTAACTTAAACCTTCAAAATTTAAATCATACAAGCTTTTTTTTAAGTTCACCAACACAACACAAAATAAGATAATAAAGCTCACTGATCATAATTCATCAAAAAGATTAAAAACAGATCACTAATCATAATATTTATTCAAGTTAAAATTATCAAATCAAAGCATTTTAAATGAACCGGTTGATTCTTTCTTTCACTGGTTCAAAGATTTGTACCAGTCCGATCGTAAAATAAATGGACTCTTTACTTGTAAAAAATAAGGGCTAAACTAGACCTTTTCATGCTCCGGATCTCCAGTTCTTTTGTCAAACTGGCCAATTCTGTCTAATTTTCAAAATACTGGTAAAAATGAAGAATATCAACATGTTGAAATCCACGTAGAAAAGTCTTATCACATTGGTTAAGAAAGCCATCAGTCTTCAACATTAGTTTTGTATTTCAATTAATTTATTAAATTTTATTAAAATATTAAAATTAATTTATGAAATTTTAATTAGAAATGATATTATCAACTGCACTTATCTTTCAAATGGTCTATAGCAAAATTAACAGCAATCAGAGTGAGTGTGTCTGTTGAATTTACCAAAACGCAAGCCAAGGGAGGAAAAATATGGTTTCTGGGGATCACTCTTCATCCTTTTACATAGCGCACCGTTGAATTAATGGACTGACTAAGTACTATCGTCAAGCAGCCGGTGTTACTTGAACTTGTGAATCGAAGATGAATCATAACATCTGTGACGTTCAAGTAGTATCAGTGAAGAACGTGGCAGACTAAGATGATTGAACTAATTAAAACTTTTCTTCAGGAATTTAAGGAATAACCAAAAAATCAAAATAAAATTACAATTGTTAAAATCTCGATTAAAAATATATTTTTTTAACTAAATAGTCAAAATAAGTCTTTATAAATATAATAAGAGTTGTAAATCTTTGATTTATTGTAACTTTTATTTAACTCTTTTAGAAACAATAATGTTTTCTTTGAACTAACCATGAAATGGTATAAAATATCAACATCTTATTTTAACAATATAGGAGGTGATTTAAACTAGAATGAATTCTATAAAGGAGATCATTTTAAATTATATTAAATTTTAGAAAATATTAGGAATAAAATGATTGTAAATTTGATTAAAACCCAACTCAAAATTCAAATGTCATGGTCCAAATTTTGTGTTAAATTATTCATAATGGACAAATAATAAGAAAGGCCTATAAAAGTATAAATTGAGCTTAATAAAACTTAAGTTCATTTCTCTCTTAAACTCTTTTCCTATAGGTTATTATTCATGTCCAACTTCCGACATTCATACCTTCACAGTCTGACCACCATTTTCAGTGACCAAGGGCTCCATAGAAAGCTCTACCAAATCCCTAAGCTTATTTCATAAAAACGACACAGATTTGGAGGAATCACAATTGGAAATTTTGGTTTGTTTAGATAGGTCATTGATCTTTTATTTCTAGTCATTTTTGGGTAAAACTAACACCACCATCGTGTCTAGTGGTCCTAAAAAAGTAGGAGAGGAGGGAAACTCGATACCAATCGTGTAGCACCCCACTCCTACAAGACACGTACCCGACATCATCAGTAATGTTTGAGTCCGAGCTCCTTGAGGGTGGCTTGCTAGAGTACTTAGTCATTCAAAAATCGATATAATCTTTTTTTGGATAAGAAACATACACACCTTTTTACCAAAATTAACATTTCAAATCGATCTCATTTATTCATAAACTTTTTCAATCACAACAATACAATCAACAGAACTTTCAATAGCCAATTGGGCCCTTTCACAAATACATAACACTTTAGTCATAAGATCTTTACATTACTACATAAATCACATACATATTTTATAAAACTTTCGGAATACATATTATACAGAAATCACATTTATACAAAAATAGGAAATTATAATTGCAAACACGAACTGATCCCGACCCTTGTCTCTCACTTGCATATAGTAGGTTCTCTCACTTGCATATAGTAGGTATACTCCCATTGCCTAACAGGGTATTCTTCTGATCCTGAAAAATATTTGCAAATTTTGGGTAAGTTTTGCGAACTCAGTAAGGTAACCATCATCGATGGTTCATTCAATTCAAGCAACACATCAATTCACATAACATATAATTCACATATTTGCACTTTTGCATAGGTATCACATATCACATTTACATTTAAGAGCAATCAATTAAGCATTTCGAACAATCAAAATACTTGTTAAAAATGCATATGAAATGCTCAAGAGACTCATTTCCAATTGTTATGTTGTTATGACCGAGTGCCTAAACTGTCCTATATCTATTTTGAATACCGGGCTCATTGCTAACTGTCCCTTATCCGATATGGATATAGGGCTCATTTTACATAGTGAGCCTTAGGCTCTTAATCACTTTCAGAGCTTAAAGCTCTGATCGTGGCTACTCTAGTCAATAACTGTCATTATCTAATTGCGCATTCATATACGGAATGCATCTATCACCACCAATCATATTATGAAGCACATAGTTCATCTCATTCACATTCAATCAGCACTTCAATATTGCATCACATTTCACTATCATCAGACCTTTTGTCTAGAAATCAACATAATTCAATTCACATTCATTAAGCAATTCAAACATAATCTAACACAACAAATAATTAAGTAGAACTGTCTAGATTACTTACAAGTTGCTCCTAAAGCTAAAGCCTGGAAGTGTTGTCTGTTGGACCCCGTTTCTGAAGTCCAGTATTCGGATTCATAAAAGCATGGAGGACTCATTCCTTATAACTTACTGAGCATAATTGGGGAACCCCCAATCGGAATTTCGAACTGGCCTATTCAGAATATTTGCATATCCATGTCTCTAGTTGCTCCACAGATCAAAATATCTCCAAATTACTGAAGCATGTTCAGAAAATATCCAACTCATCACCTTTTAATCGATCCACTCACTGTACCCGTCTCATTATTTTCACTAAATCTCTCTCCGTACAATTTAGATAACTTCAAATTTTGTGGAGATGAAGAGCAAGGTCTTATGAATCCAATGGTTCAAGAATCAGATCATTTGGATGTCTAGAGAAGAAGTTATGGCCAAAAGACTCTGACACGTTTCTGCCTTTACTTGGAATGTACATGCCTTCGTAAAAATGCCATAAATTTTGCTATAGATGTTTGATTGACTTCGTTTTTAGACCATTGGAAAAAGGACTTTGAGATCTACAACTTTCATAAAGACCTCAAAGGCTTGTTCTATCGTCTAACTTCTGTATTGTCTCATTTTCTATCATCTGCTTTATTCCGTCTGTTTTTCTATCGTCTGCTTTCTTATTGTTTGCTTTCTTCCGTCTGCTTTTCTATCGTCTGCTTTCTTCAGTCTGCTTTTCTATCGTCTGCTTTCTTTCGTCTGCTTTTCTATCATCTGCTTTCTTCCTTCTACTTTTCTATCCAGAACGTCTCCACTTACAAGAATCATAACTTTTGACTCCGATATCCAAAATTTGAACACTATATATCGTTGGAAAGATAAAAGAAAGCTGTACAACTTTATAGAAGGAATCAAAAACAATTTCGGCCTATAAAAGGGTCAAAAATTCACGACAAAGTGACTGTTCGTTAATTTCACCCTAAACAACATCAGAACTTCTAAACATTATAACTTTCAATTCCTTTGTCAAAAAATTCCGTACTTTATATCAACGGAAAGATAAGAAGATAATATACAATTCTCATGATGATCCTAAGACCAATTTCTCACTTTAAGAGGGCCAAAAGTTCACTCAAAGTTTCTGTCCCTAAAAGTCCATCCTAAACAGCATCAAAACTTCAATTAATCATAACTTCTAGCCCGATATCGAAAAATTGCATACCTTATGGTGTTAGAAATCTGAAAACATAGCTACAACTTTCATTAAGACCACCTTGGCTAATTCTATCAAGATCAGTACAATTTTGCCATTGAAGTTTCTGAACACCATTCTTATACTTACGATGGCTTATCAACACATCAACTTCACATAGTCACCCACTACTACTTACTCTTCGATACTATTAAGCTCCACCTCAACCAATTCATCTCAAACACAATTCTAAACTCCAACATGCTATTCCCAAGCAAATACCCAACAGCAAGCTCAACAAGGAAGAACATGCACATACTCATTCCTTTTTCGCAAGTCAGACACAATCTCATACACTGTCTATAAAACAACACAATCATACATAAATGAGAATACTAGTATTCTGATTCTCATTTCCAATCAAAATAAATGTTCATGCATAGCTTTAATTACATATCAACATATCCATCAAGAATTAAGCACAAAACACAAAATACATGAGATGCTCAATGTTTGATATGCTTGTAAAGCTATCCAAGAAGGCTAGTCACTAACTTAGTACAAAAGTATCTAATGTCCTGGAGTTTTTCCGCTGCCTTGCGAGGTTCAACGCTTATCTTGATTTGCACCTGAGGAGGGAAAGTGGGGTGAGCAACTCGGCTCAGTGGCTAATACGTTTATAGCCATCGGTAATGAGCCATACAACATACATAAAACACATATATCAAGAAATCCCAATCATTCACAAATTTATCACATAGTTCATAATTAACCAAATTTATCACATAAAGCATATCATGAAATCTTCTATCAATCATAACACTTTTTTATGCATCATATTCAACAAATCATATTTAAAATGCACAATCAATGGCTAGAGAGTTTCCGTGAAACAAAACAGTTTACACCGTGAACAAAACGAGTTCGATTTCTCAGGATCTCATGGCCTCAATCGGGCAGCCGGGAAAAGGCTATAGGTCAACGTGCACGTGACTAACGAAACAGATTTTTCTCTTGCTCAATCACAAACAAATCTATACTCAATATAGACAATCGCAAATTTGCATTTTCATGCTTCTTTCATTTTTCAAATTTCTCATATTTTCATACTTTTCATTCATTTCAAGAAAGCATGTCCTATTTCAGCATCCATTGTCAAATATTCACCGCAATTCAACATTTACACATTTTAAAAGTATTACCCACCTACACACAACAACCATAAAAGTATTACCCACCTAAAAGTTGAAATCCAAGCTCAAGATTGCCCTTCCTCTCTCTCTTAAGTGAGGTTTCCTTGATTCCCTTCAATTAAACCAAATTCTATTTAATTCGTACATTCAAAAGAAAGTTCATAAAAAATCAAGAATCAAAGAAATGCTAAAATTGAATTTAAACCTAACCTACCCATAGCCTATCTAGGCTAGAAACCAAAACCCTAACTTAGAAATCCCAAGACCAATTAGGTTTCATCTCTCTCTTCTTTCTTCCCTCATTTGCAACACAAACCCTAACCTCCATTTAACCCCCTTTTTAATCTAGCATAAGGAAGATAAAAACTTACCTCCAACAAGTGAATTTCTCTTCTTTTTCTTCTTCTTCTCAAGCTTCCAACGATTCTTTCTTCTTTTCCTCCCCTTTTTCACGTTTTCTCCTTCTTTTAGTTCATACGACACTCACTTCTAGCTTCTTCTTTTAATTTAAAACACCAAAGCCTAATCTTTTTAATTTACCCTTCACTTACAACGACTTTCCAAGTTTGCCCTTATTTTGTCTTATATGTCTCTACTTCCTTATAACACCATCTAACTTAATTCTAATTCTAATTTCTAGTTCCCATTTAATCCCCCAATCATCCTTGCTAGTTAAAGACGCAACTAACTTAAAACAATTTAAAAACGATTACAGCAAAATAAAGAATAAATAAAGTAAATAAAAAATAAAAAATTTCGAGGCCCAACATCGTCATTGTCTGAAGTTTGACATTCCAATTGCTCCTCTAAATCAAATAACATACACATATATCACAATTTGCACAATTATAAGTGTTCAAAAATGCACATGTATGAAATGAAATATGTACAATGTATGTTTATGACAATCCTGGGTATTTTTCCATCAATTTCATCATAAATCATTCTCATATCAAAACTCATCTAAGTATAATTTATACTTAGGTTTATGCCTTACTAAAACCATTAAAACCTCTATTCCTTTCTCATTGAATCACTTCAGATTTTTCTAAGACACACTTTTGGGTCTACTGTTCACATTCAATCAGAGTGTAAAATGAAGTAATTTGGTCATACTCTTTTCTAGAAAAGTGTTCCTCTATGTCTTATGTTTCTATTGACACCAAAATCACTCAATTGGGCTCTGTAATTTGTAAGATATACCTTAAACATTTTTGGACTATTCTTATTCAAAAACAGTATACTATGCACAACTTACATATAGAAATTGAACGTCTTAGAAACTGAATCACAATTCGACTTCTTCAGATGATTTGTAGCCCTATTTCGCTAGTTTACTCCAAATAAAAAAAGCATTTCATTTAGAATCCTATAATTCCAAATATAATCAAAATATTAAAGTGTGTTCAGTAAGATAATCCTATTTCACTGTTCCAACAGATTCCACGCTTTCATTTGATCAATCTATTTCAATTCAATTTGGAATGCTACCAATTTTTGTGTTGAGGTAGAACAATGTGTTAGGAATCTATTGGTTTAAGAATCAAGTCATCTGGAGGTGTAGATAAGAAGTTATAGTCAAAACAAGGAAGACTATTCAGAAAAAGGAAAACATCTCAAAAGCATAATAGTGCTTAAGCATGAGGGCGCAAATCATCCTTCAATTCCAAAGTCACCTTCGTGCATGCTCAAAAATCACCGTCATGCATTCTTCATTGTGCTTCTTCTTTCTCAGAATTCATTTTTTTCTTTTCCATCTTAAATTCCTCTAACTTATTGATAATGCATTTCTTTACGCCATACACTTTTTAAACCAAACTGAATGAAACTTATACTCCAAATCTTAAGAATCCGAACCTCATATTTTCTACCTTTCTCTCAACTATATTTTTTTCATTTATTTAATCTCATTTACTGTATCTTCCCACTAGTGTTTCCATTTCTAATTCATATATTTAGTCCTTCCATACCCATTACAATCTCTAAACATATCATATGCAAACTTATATAAAAATTGATCAAAACCGAAACTTCTCACATGCTTTCTCTCACTAATGCGTTAACATCTTTCTCTTTCATCTAATGCATTCATTTCCGTTTTTCCACACTTTCAACTCCTCAACAACAATGTCATTTCATTGTACACTTTACATTTAAAAACTTAGCACTACATCAATTGTTCACATCCTCCTCAGTTAACACTTCATTATATATATATGTATGTATATTCATGCATGAACAGTAAACATCCATATATGATCTTCTCCAAACCAGCTCCAAAGTAGAACAAAATATATATATAATTCCATCCACAACAGCTTACAACTACTCTCGGGTACAAAAATCAAAAATCAAGCCAAGAAACTCATCGGATATTCAACACCTCTGAAAACTTTAAAGTCTTTATTCAACCGCAACATGACGGTGCATTTTCCATTATTCAACAAAGTCACCATAATCCATTATACCCAAAAAGTCGCATTTTCACTATACCTCGTCACCATCGTGCATAATTTCAAAAGTTTGTAATTCCACTTCTTCTTCTCCACCGAAATCTCAACTTCTAAACTCTATAACTTTTGATCCAAAACTCCAAAATTTACAAACTTTATATTAATGGAAAGCTAATAGAAAGATATACAACTTTATTGAAGACAATTTTGTCAAAATCGATCTATATCAGTACAGTTTATTCATGAAAGTTTCAGATCAAATTTTAACTCTCAACTATTCACTTTTAGTAAATTCCCAGACTTCCATTCTCCAAAATCCAACACTTCAATTTTTATTTCTAGCCTTTCTACTCCATTTCATTCAGCTCATTCACCACAAATTCACACTACCTCTAAATATGCAATTTAACCAAGTTCCATCAAAATCATCAAATAAATAAATAAATATCAATAGTTTAACTCCTCATGCTTTGCCACACACCATTCACTGCATTTTCAGCTTTTGTCCATATTCTCCATTTTCCTCTCAACTTTCATTTGTACATTCATTCCCATCTTAGACCATAATTTTACAACTACTCTTCAAATCAAAAATCATTTTCTTAATCATCTCTAAGGAACTCACCTACTCACGTACATACACATATATATACATGAATAGTGAATAGAAAACAGAGCATCTCAACTTTTATACTTTAATTTTCTACACTCATGCTATATACCATTTCATTGTTATTTCAAACTCCAAATTCATTTCTACATCACCTGATCACTAATCCATCAACGACTAAATAACACTATATCCACAACGGAATGGTATACAAAGTCAACAGATCTTAATTAATACAAAATAGGATTTATGGCTACACAAAGTGTTGAAGGGAGTTCTAGATCTGGTCCAAGACGAACTGTTGTGGGGGATTTATTGAAACCCTTGAATTCGGAATATGGTAAAGTAGCTCCACTGCGAAAATTGACCAGCTTCGGTTCTTTCTTAGGGTAGAAGAAACAGCTAGCAATGGGGAAGTGGTGTGGGATATGGAAAAACAAAGAAATCTCTCAGAAGGTGTTTGATGAGAAACTCTGTGTATTGGGAGGAAATTTGAAGAAGGTGGCTATGAAGAAGGAAACTTAGGAATAACACTTAGACATATAACTTAGTCCTTTTTAACTCTCTGAGATCATAACTCACTCCCAGACAAACTTATAAAGACAACTTACTAAATCAGTGACACTTGTCACTTTCTTAATGTCTATGCTTTAACTAAGTTCCTTTTGAATTAATTCCTTTAACTCTCATCTTTACAATCTAATTATCTCCAAATATTCTTTTGATTCCTTGTTCACTATTTTTCATAAAAATCCATAATTCTCTATAAATTCTGAAAATAAATCCTAAATTCACCAAAATTAAAAAATACAACAATTCCACTAATCAATAATATTTCCAATATAACAATTCAAAATTCTAAAAATTTCCAATAATATTACAATTCAGTCCAAAAATATACCCGAAATTATTCATAAATGTATGTACAATTATTTTCATGTGCAACAACTTCACTATTCATGTGTATGTGTATGACATATTACACATGATTATGAAACATGCATTTCTAAGCTCTCTTTGATCACTCATATTTACTATTCTAGCCTCCCCACAGGTAATGGGATGTTACAATTCTCTCCTTCTTAAATAAATTTCATCCACGAAATTCTTATCTGATTGATCAGGAAGGGATGGGTATTATTTCCTCATATGCTCCTCCGTTTCCCATTTATCTGTCATCATTTAAATATTTCCTTATACTTGACTGTAGTCAATGGAATCACTCGGTATGTCAATCACTTATTTAGTCATTTTCTTTCTTAACTAGTTCCTCAATTTATATCTCATATTACTCACTCGCCGACAATACATCTTTGTCAGATCATAATAATATTTCTTAGCGTACTCATATATCACACATTATAGATCTAAGGCATCTTTTTATCAGTAACACTAACTCATAATAATTTCATACAAACCAATTCATATCGGGCTTAGTTTATCCTTTTTTTCCTAATCTGAGCACATCTTGTACTCAATGTGCGCACACCTTGGCAAGGTGATACTCTTAGAGACAATTCATCTTTTTCACTTCTCATCGGTGTTAATACACTTAACTCTTAAGTCTATCTCACTATATTCCTCAAATTTGATGTGATCCACCAAAATTCATTCGTCTTTCATAAGCCACTTTATTCTTATTACAGATTCATTCCACTCATTAACAGTATCCCAAGTTTGTTAAGGCCTTTAACCATTCTTTTAGGCCCTCTTCATTACAATGTAAGGGCGAACGACTCTTTTTTTCCTATTACGCCTCATATAATATTCTAATGATATCACTATGATAATGAGTGTTATGCTTAAAGTCACTTATAACTATACATTGATCTCATGTTCCTATAAACTCCAAAATATAAGCTTTAAGCATATCTCCAACAGTTAAGACTATTACCAATTTATACATGCAATCACTTGGTTCTACATTATTAGCCATGAATTTCCCTTTCGATGCATTCCTACTAGGACATATAGCTTCATTTGCTTTTTGTGTTTTCTCTAACCATCTCCTTATCGGGTACGCATGCTTCTTAATCCAATCACAAAGTATCATTAACTCGAAAGGTGGATTCATTTCCAATTCCTCGATAAGATTTACAATTTCTAAAGCCTCAATATCCAAATTTGTGATTACTATTGAATTTTTGATTCCATGCATTGGATTGCAACACTAGCTATAATGGGAAATACTTATTTGCACAATTCCTATTCACATCATCAAAATTTGAATAACTAGACCAATAAATCTGATTATTTTTTGGTATTTGTTCTGTGCAGAAAGAATAAAATAATAAGGAAGAGATTGGACAGCATACCACAGATATTGATGGGTGCTTCTAACTGAAGAAGAATAGGCTGAGAGAGGAAGAGTTGTTTGGCGGTGGCGCAAAATTGACGGATTTCATTTTCAGACAGCTGAGTACGTTTCCCTCTATTATTCCTTCCTTCCACTAGCCATTGTATCATCCCTTCCATTCCTTCCATTCCTCACCCAATTCACTTTTTTTTTATGATAATAGATTTATTAAGCTTTTGCTTTATTTTTCACCATCATAAAAATAAAAGAAGGGAAGAACAGAGAAATAAGTAAACAAAATTATATTACTGGAAAAACCTAATTCGTTATCCAAGCTTTAGAGGAGAAACAAAAAATGAGATTGATCGCAGCTCTGTCGTTCGATTCGGAAATCGACCTTGGAAACCGTTCAAAATAATTAAATTCCAAGATTGCAACAAGCTGAACATCGGGTCGCCTCTCTTGTTGAAACCGATGGAAAATGGTTTTTAAAGCTAGCCTAGGTTTAAACTATGCAATTCAAAGCTCAGAAAAATTGGGGTTTGGTTTGTCGCTAGAAACTGGTAAAAGCAATTTAAATTGA
>JANKYE010618089.1:0-11154 GCA_032467995.1 Erythroxylum dillonii | reverse complement strand
GCATGAGTTGGGTGAACCATCGATGATGGTCACTCACTGAGTTCGCAAATCTCATCCAAATTTGCAATTATTTTTCAAGACTCTGAAGAATACCCGTCAGCCGAACGGGAGTGTGCTTACTGCTTTGGTAGGGATCAGTTGTGTTTGTGTCTGTTTGTCTCTGTAATTGATTTATGGACTGATCTTTTTATGACTGAACTGTACTGGCTGAGCAATAATTCTGAACTGTATAGCTTGATATGCCGATCGATTGCCTAAGTGTTAATGGAAATTTGGACTGACCGACCATCCTAGCACGCCGCTCGCGCGGACACGAGCTCGGACAGTCCTCTCGCTGTCGAGGTCGGGTCGGCGGGAGTGGGGTGCTACACAAATTGTCTCAATCTTCTTCAGTTGTTGATTTTAACAAGATTGTATTAGCTATGCACTTTTGTTCCAACATTTGGAGTCGGGTCATACCAGTCACATTTAAATATCACACATCGCTTTATTGGCAATGTAGGGTACTCAACTTCAAGTATCTCAATAATTTTACCATAGTAATCCATCAATTCTTCCTGTATGGAATCTATTTATTGTTGCCATGCTATGACCATAATATTCTGTATGATATATGTATTCATTAACGAAATACACCGAATATGATTTAACAGTTCGTAGAGGTCCCTTTGTAAGATCATAATTTAACTTTTCTTGATCAGATTTTCTAAGGCCTACATAAAAGAAATTATCATATCAAAAAGTATAATGTCATTTCAACACTTAAATCTTATAATTCAATTATAAGAATATTTGTAAGTGAAAACTTACATATCTCTTGAGTCATCGAAGAAAGTCTCTTGCAACTTCTTTATTTATATCATCCTGTGTGATGTCCAACATTATCTCGCGTAACAATGCCTCGTATGATCTAAATACATTATTATGTATTTCAATTATGAACAACACAAAATTTGAAAATCAAAATAATCATGTTCAACTTACTGCATGAAAGGTTGAACCTCTTGACAGTTCAATAAAATGTAACCATAGGCAGCCTCAATTTCTTCCTCTTTAACATTCTTCTTGTTGATGTCCATATGTTTGTCCAGGATATGTGAAAATGGATAAGTTACCATCAACATCACTCTTTCCTCCCTCATCGTCATTACGTTCTTTCTTTTGTGTGAACATGCGACGCAAAATAATGTGAACAAAATGTACTAGCTTCCTCCACTAAATAAGCATTATGTATCGAACCTTCAACTCTAGCCTTGTTTTTGACATTTTTCTTCAAGTAATGCAAATACCTATATTAGAGAATATGGTTATTACAATTTACTAGTTAAAATAGGTTATTACTTCAATTATAATAATTTGAATTTGAATTATCTCTTAAAGGGATACATCCATCGATATTGAACTGAAACGGCTAGTTTTGCCTCATCTGCTAAATGCACAGATAGATGCTCCATACAGTCAAAGAAGTTTGGAGGAAAAATCCCTTCTAACTTGCACAAAATTACTGGAATTTCCCTTTCTAGTTTTCCCATTTTAGCCAACTTAATTTCAGATGATGTTAAACTTTTGAAAAACAAACTTAATTCAATTATTACTTTCCAAACCTTATTTAGTAGCAACTCCCGAAATGCAATTGGAATTAGCCTTTGCAAAAACACATGACAATCATGAATTTTCATCCCAAATAATTTGTACTTTCTCATGTCCACAAACCTTGCCAAGTTTGAAACATAACCATCGGCAAACTTTAGACTTTTCAACCATTCACACAATATTTCCTTTTGGTATTTGTGTAAAGTGTAACATGCTTTCGAATATTTACCAGTGCACTTCTCTTTATGTAACTCTTTCTTTCTATAAAAAAGTTACAAATCAGTTTATGATTTTGCATTGTTTTTGTCCTCCCTTCAATATTCATTATGGTATTGAACAAATTGTCAAAAATAATTTTTTCAATATGCATCACATCTAGATTATGATATATCAAATTAGTTTTCCAATATGGCAAATCCCAAAAGATGCTTCATTTTCTCCAACCAAAGTTTTTTACTAATGCTTGTATTTACTTTATCAACTTTAAATTCTGTAACTTTCAGCAAGCCTAATTCGTCAACCTTTTGTAAAATCTCTTCACCAGCTTTATGAGGGGGAGGAGGTGTTCTTACCATCCTATTCTTAATGAAAATTTGTTTATTGCATCTAAATGGATGATTTGGAGGAAGAAATTTTATGTGATTGTTAAACCAATATATTTTGCCCCCATTTGGAAGATAAAATGCATTAGAATCATTGCCGCATTAAGGACAAGCCAATTTTTCAGCTATTCTCCATGCATACATTATGGCATAAGCCGAAAAATCGATAATGTTCCACATCAAAGCTGTTCTTAACACAAAATTCTATTTCTGAGGCACATCATATATTTGAACACCATATTCCCAAAGATGCTACAATTTAGATATCAAAGGTTGTAAGAATACATCAATTTTATGCTTCGGATTTGTAAGCCCTGGCACAATCACTGTCAAGAAGATATATATGTCTTTCATACATATCCATGGAGGCAAATTAAAAGGACTAGTTATGATTGGCCATGATGAATATTGCTGGTTGGATTGACTAAAAAGTTGGAATCTATCCTTCGACAATCCCAACCTAACATTTCAACTTTCAGCTACAAACTCAAGATGGGTGTCATTGAAATATTTCCAAGCCATTGCATCTGAAGGATGACTCATTATTCCATCTTCCTGTTCGTGTTCATTATGCCATCTTATATGAGATGCAATAGCATCAAAAGCATATAGTCTTTGAAGTCTTGGAGTTAACGAGAAATAATACATCCGCTTCTATGGTACTAATTTCTGTTCATAGAACGCTTTCTAGGCTTGAATCTAGATTGACCACAAAATTTGCACTCTTGTAATTCCACAACATCTCCCTAATGCAACATACATCCTAATTTGCAACAATCAATCTTTTCAACAGGCAAACCAAGACCTAATAAGTTTCTTCATATTGTAAAAACTATCAACCATTGTATGACCAGGAGGTAATGATTCATTACACCATTCAAGAATTTTACCAAAACTACGGTCCAAAATATGCCCTTCAGACTTTATGTTCAATATTCGGGCAATTGAAGACAATTGTGTCATTGTCTCACAATTTGGCCATAATTCTTGATTAGCTGACTGTAGTAAGTCAAAAAACTATTTTGCATGTGGGTTAGATTCTTCTTCAAGATTTTTCATAGGTATAACTGACTGCCTCATAAACTATTTGCATGAACGAATTTTTAGTTCCATCCACATAATTTGTTGTAAATCCTATCCCCCCTTCAAACTCATTTAAGTTGACAGACGATTGTGCTTGATTACCCCTTGAGGTGTTACAAATCAACGATTCCCCATGTCGTGTCCACTTAAAATAATTCGGGACAAACCCTTTGCTCAACAAATGCCCATTAACTTCATCAATAGGAAGGAAACATTTGTGTTTGCACTTTTTACATGGATATCTGATCTTTGGCCCATCCATATATACAAATTGAGAACATGTATAATGAATAAAAGCTTTAACTCCCTAACAAACTCAGGATTAATGAAACAATCAGGTGTTAATCGTCTATACATCCAAGATCTATCAACATTACTCATTTTTGCAAAACTGTTAATGTAAAACAATGATTCCATAGTTAGTATCATTCATGTTTGCCAAAGTTTACAAATCATCTAAACTTCAAATAAGATTCCCCTAAGTATTAGCTAACTAAATTAATATGAAAAGATTACATTTATGATTCAAGAAAACAAGTTCTCGTTATGACTCTTAGGCTCATGGTATTTTTCGCCGATAAGCCTCATGAGAGCTGCATCATAGGTTATAAGTTAAGGGTTATGGGTTAAGATCAAAATTATTTATTAACTTTGTATGATTTCTTTTTTGTAATCAATACTTATTTTAAAAGTTATTGTAACATATACAATTATCTAATATGTTTAGTATAAAATTAGTATTATATTAACGATGTGTATAAAGATTCGTACATGAAAAGTAAAGAGCACCTAATCATTTTATAGAGCATCAATGAAATATCAGATTGATTTGAAACTATAAGTAATCCTATCATAACTTAATTCATTGATAAATCAAAATTTATAGAAGAAAAATTTTTTGGTTGGTACAAGCCATTTACATAAAAAATGCAGGAAGTTCAAATGGGAATTTCAAATCGTAAAAAATACCCAAACTAAACCAACTACACAAAAACCTAGTAAATAACAAAATGACTTATCTCAACTGACACGTAGAAGGATCTTCCTGAAATATGTAAAGGAAGATGATGAAGGAGCAACTCCCAAAAGCTGACGACCAAATAAGATAAATACGGGCAAAGTAAAGAAGACAATGAATTTCAAAGCAGTATGCAAATTGATATAAATTCATGTTTAGAAGTCATAGTAATAACATTTGATTGCCGCCATGTCATGCAAGAAAATCCATTCATTTTCCTTTGAAAACATTACAAGGGTGATAAAAGTTCTATATTCAATGAAGTAAAAAGATGCTAAATGACTACGTTGCAAAATATAGAAACAGATACAAATTCAATTAAATTTTGTTAAATGACAAATATAGTACTTTTTTCATATTTGATATCGTTGTGATTTTGATATCAGTAAGAAACAACCACTTATACTAAATTTAGGTCCTAACATCTTTTAAGTTAAAGATTGACTGTTAAGGATTTATATTAAAAATAGTTTCCTTAATCTCTTTGATAGTGACTGAGAAATAAATTAAGGAGCCTTTTTTATCATTACTGATTGAGTTATTAATGGAGGAGATGGGAGAGGAATGGAGGATTTACTAGTCATTAAGATGCTGACGTGGAAGGAAAAGTGAAAAGAAATGCAGGATTTACTAGTCAACAAGGGAAAATAAAAAGTAAGAAGATTATGAGATCATAAAAAGATTTAGAAAAGTGGAAGTCAACATTCCTCTATCAAATGCCATGAAGCACATACCAAGTTATAATTTTTTTTAAAGAAGTTATATCCTAACGAAAGAAAACTAAATAGCAATAAGAAGATAAGAGTAGGTGAGAGTGTTTGGGCAATATTTTAATGAAAAAATCCTCTTAAGTGAGTGCAAGGAACGAGATATGTTCACCATTCTTTATAAATTAGGTACAGGCCAATTAGGAGACCTATGCTACATTTAGAAGCATCCATTAACGTTATGTTGTTATATGCGTATACTTTGTTAAATTTATAAACTTCCAAAGAAGTCGACGTTATTATTTAATTGGATGATCATACTAGTAAATACTGTAAAATGGTGGTTATGGATGTTGTTATATATGTAAATGAGTAAATGTTTCTACTTGACTTTTATATTCTTAGTACATATGATCATTCTTCTCCTAACACTGCAATAATTGTTTTAGGAAGATCATCCCTAAACATAACTTATACTAAATGGGTGTGATTGGACCCTCACAATGGAACTTAATGGTGAAGTAATCCATTTTAATATCTTTAAAGCCGTGATATATTCTAATGATGTTCATTTTGTTTTTTTCCATTAACTCTATTGATCATGTTGATTCAATATTACAAGAAGTTTTTAAGATAGATGTTAAGGACAAGATAGAGGTTGTTGTCACTAATCATGTTGCTTTGGAGACAAAAGAAGGAATGACACTTAGTAAGGAAATCTAGATTATGTCATATAATTACACTGTTTAAAACCTAGGCTACAAAAATGTAATTTTTGTTTTATAAATATGCTTGGTTCTTATTAGATAGTGAGTAATTCTTGTAGAAGTAGTTCCTAATAAGTACAATTTTATAGTGGTTCAAATTAAGACAATGAATTACCTTCACGCATCCAAACTAGCTGACTTATTTTCGTTGGTTATAGGAAGTTTAATTAAAAACCTAGAAAGGATTACCTTTCACTAAACCTTAGAAATTCTCTATTTTCAAATCAAAATAAAAAATATGCTCAAGTTATAAGATCTAACCTAAGTATTTTATCTTAATTTCAATGCACCTAACTCTAGGTATTTTAACCAAATTTCAATCCCTAACGGCTAAGTCTAAGAATTTTAACTTAATTTCAAATCCTAAGATCTATTATACGTATTTATTTTTAACTCAAGTCCTAAGACTCTAGTCTACGAATTTTATCTTAATTTTAAGTCTTAAGCACCAACTCCAGGTATTCTTTCTTAATTTCAAATTCTAAGATCCATTATAGATATTTCTTTTTAACCAAAATCCTAAGACCTAATTCTAAGCATTTCATCTTATTTTCAAGCCTTAAGGCCAAGCTTTCGGATTTTATGATAATTTGAAGTTATAAGACTCAATTCAAAAAATGCTATCTCAACTTCTAATCTTAAGATCTATTCTAGGCATTCATATTCATTTCAAACCCTATGAAATTATTGCAAAAAAATTTCTTTAAGTGTTGGCTAAAGCCGTTATTTTCATCTTAGCATTTCACAAAAATTTTACATAAGCTCACTTTCTTATCAATGTTACTTCAATGAATACTATTTTAATAACTAAAGAACTAATAAGCTAAAACAACATTATTCAACCCTAGTTTAATCAACAATACATGGTGGTGAGTGAGGTGTAAATGGGCCACCTCAATTCATCTATACTGTCAAAACGAGAGAACAAGACAAAGATGACACTGCATGCATAATTGCAAGAGACAACTTGTGCAAAAATGTGAAGAACCATATAAAGAAGTCGAGCATTGAATCATGAAAGGTTTTTATGGAGCACTCGTAAAACACCCTAACTTTTTACCAATAATTATCAAGTTTCTTAGAAGCACCATCACTTTCTACTGTTTACAAGTTCAAAAGGTAAATGTTGGCAATGACCTTGGCATGCAAAAAGCACATTTAACACACAAAATTTTAGAGGGTCCTGAAAATCTTTGACGAATCATGTAAATGAAGGATCATAGAAATGACCCAATAGGCCAATACACCAACATTTTTGCTAGGTGACCTCGGCATCAACAATCCACCTTGATGAAGCCAAAGGAAATGAATCCCATACAACACAAACTCAATCCCATATGCAAACATTTAAGGAAAATCGTTTTATAGATGGACAAAAATCAAGCAAGGACGAAATCAAGCACAAAAATCAAGCAAGGACACGCACATTTCAGTAGCTGAGGAGAGAAAAGAGAAGAGGAAAATACCTTGACAAAAACCGCTGGAGAAGACGACGAAAATGGTCGAAGACGCAACAGCTCCACGGAGAACATGCAACAGCTCCACATGACATAGCAGCAGATCTGTCGGAGGAAGAAGGAGGAAATGACAAGTGAGGAGGAAGGGGACTCAGGTAGTTGTTTTAAGGATAACAAAATGATGTCATTTGGTGAGGAAATGACAAGTGAGGAGGAAGGGGACTCAGGTAGATGTTTTAAGGATAACAAAATGATGTCGTTTGGTTTTAAACCAAATGATGTCGTTTTGTTATACTTAAAAACGTTCAACCCTTCAGCAGAGGTAGATGACAGACGACGAAGTATAGTTTTACATTTTACCGACAGAATTACCGACACAAATTTTCATCGACAAATTAAAATTTATTATTCCGCCAACAATTCCCACCTTATTTACCGATGGTAATTTCATACTGTCTCTAAATACCGTCCTCAATTCATTTTCTTCTGAATTTAGCGACAGATATTTCTACTGCCAGTAAACAAAAATTTTCCAGACAACTTTTCTGACAGCTCTATGATTTCCGTCAGTAATTGGAAACGGTTTCTCTACCGTCGGTAATTTTCCGTCGCTATTTCAAACTTTTCTTATTGTGGACAATTTTGTGAGTATAACGTTAAAAGCCCTCTAAGACCTATATACCTTCCACTCTATTTACTTGTTCAAAGACAAATGTGGAGATTGATTTATGAAATTTTTCTATGAACAAGCATGATTGTTCCTAACGCTTTATAGGCTTCGGGCGAAGTCAAAAAAAGCCCAATAAATCAACAATATACAAATATGTAAACTTCAAAAGCATATTTTTATTATTAAAATTTAATATACAAGTGACTTAATTTATAAGTCTACATACTCAAAAAAATATTAAATGATCATAACATCAACTAATAATATCTTGCAAATGTTAGTAACAATAAAATCACTAAAAGTAGTAATAGTAACAATAAAATAGTGATAACAACAATCTAACATTAATATTAGAATGCAAAATAGTAAGAGAATTGCCCTAACAAATACGAAGATGATTATGATTCATAAAGAACAATTTCTCAGTGCATTTGTAGGTGCAAAATCTTTAAAAACAATAAAAACAATTTCTCCATGCATTTCTACTTGTTTTCTTTTCTTTTCTTTTTTTTCTTTCCTTTTTTCATTTTGAGATTAATGTTTTTTAGGCAATATAATATAAACCAAATAACAAAAGTTCCTGTATGAAACTGAAAGAAGCACGCAGACACAATAGAACACTAATAGCTTGACAATATATCATAGTACTATTGTAGTGACAAGGAAAGAAGAGCATAAGTTAACACCAGATATGAGAACAAGGTGACACCTTTAATGTTAGTATGCGTGGCATAATTCGTTAGAACTATAAATACTACTTGTATTTTGCTTAATTTATGTCATTTACGGGGATAGACAAGGTTAACAACTTCTCCTTGCTTATTTTGTACATTTTGTAACAGTGAGCTATAGTAAATGAATCATTTTCATTAAAAAGAAGAAGATATATCAATGGTATTATATCTGTGACAGAGAAAAAATAAATAGCAAAATTTAATATCTTATATTAAAAATGAAAAAACAAAGAGCAAATTTTAATTATAGAGAAATATTAATTTCTAAAAATACAAGAAATTAACATACTTAGAAGAAAATATAGTAAATTATACTCTAAATTATTAACTATTATAAGTTTATCAAGTCAAATATTATCCTCTTATGTAAGTTGTGAAAATGATTAAATATTATTTTGTCAAACAACTAGATAAAGGTCTAATTATTAAATCAAATATTTTTAGTAATTTTTGAATTTAATTGACGTTAGTTATTTTTTAATAAATTTTTTTCTTTTATAGGAATTGACATAATGGTAAATGTAGTAATTTAGTGCTACCGACCTATTTATAAGCAACCAACCAATTACATCCAAAAATTTACAATATTATTTAATTTTCAAATAATTTTTATCATTATTTAATTATCACAACATGTTTAATAGAATTGTACAAATTTTTATAATGAAGGAAACCATTTATGTAGTATTTGAATTGAGTAACTTAAATTATTTGATTTAGTCATATTTTTACTAAACTTATGTGAATCTATACAAAAACACAAATCCAACAATTATTACATTACTTGTGGCAAATTATAATGAAAATTACAATTACAAAAATTAAATTATTTATTAATGTTTAGTTATATTTTTATAAATAATAAGTAATCTAAAACTAAAAAAGAGAAACACAAATAAATATAATATCATTTAATATTAATGTTATGATTTAAAATGCTAATATAATGTCCACGTTAATGACAAATTACAAATTAATTATAATATATTTAAATATTTAATAAGCTAAAAAATATTAAAAATAAAAAAATTTATCTTTAAATTATCACTCAGAATTTAGAAGACAAAATTGTAAAATTTTTTGGTTTCTAATTTTTGAGTTAAAGCTTCTTAAATTCATATGTTGATGAAAATAAAAAATTAGAGTGTAAGAAATATTTAGTTTCAAAGATATTTATAAACATATCATGTTAACGTTAACCTTCAATTTTGGAAGCAGCTATATTAACTTTTAATCTTGGAAGCTGCTATATCACCGAAGATAATATAGCTTCCTTAGCTTCCAAGATTGAAAGTTAACATTAACTTTCAATTTTGGAAGCTAAATAGCTTCCTTTATTAGCTGAAAATTGACGGTAACTTTCCTCTTACTGACAACTAAATATGATTTACTACCTTTGCGTGAATAAATGCAAATGGATTGAAGGTAAGCCACTTATTGTGGTGGATCTGTTGCCTCTGATCTAAAGCCTTCTTAGCAATTCAATTTCTTTTTATTTATTAGATGAAAATACTTTAGAAACGGACATAATAAAGATTATATAACAGAGGATCTGGGGTGTATTACGGTGGGCCTAGGCAGGTGCCCAGGGCCGGCACTGTGAACAAGTAACTATGATGAATATTAATTATAAAACTATAACCATAAAAGGCTGTTTTCCTTGTTGTGATCGAAGAGAAGGCTACTAGCTGGCTTTTGAAGCTAATCTGAATTTTGATAAACGGAGATTTATCCAATAACCAAGGGCCAAAACAAAACAAGTCACATTGCTTGTTATGTATATAAATCAAAGCCAGGAACCACAGCTGACACGCAGAAACCTCTCAATATTCAGTAAGCAATGAATGCGCTTGGCACTCTGCTGCTTTTCAGCTCCTGCGTTCTGTTCACTTTCCATTTCGAAGCCTCTTCAGCCTTAAATGAGAGGTCCGCATATATTGTACACATGGACAAGTCCATGATGCCTAAGACTTTTGTAAGCCATGAAGAATGGTATTCGTCAATCTTTAGTTCCACTAAATCTTCGCGTCAAACCCCGACAAGGGACTCGCTTATATACACGTACGACAATGCTGCCCATGCGTTTAGTGCGGTTCTGTCTTCAGAGGAACTCGAAGCCATAAAGAAGACGCCAGGTTTTGTATCAGCTTACAAAGACAAGACTGTAACTGTTGACACCACCCACACTACCGATTTTCTTTCTTTAAATCCCTTCTCTGGTTTATGGCCTGCTTCGGATTTCGGAAAAGATGCAATAATTGGTGTTATTGATTCTGGAGTCTGGCCAGAGAGTGAGAGTTTTAAGGATGTTGGTATGACACCGGTGCCATCTAGATGGAAGGGCACTTGTGAGGAAGGACAAGAATTCAATTCCTCCATGTGTAATTCAAAGTTAATTGGAGCTAGATACTTCAACAAAGGTGTGTTAGCTGCAAATCCTAAGATCAACATCAGCATGAATTCAGCCAGAGATACTCAAGGCCATGGCACTCACACTTCATCGACAGCAGCTGGAAACTACGT
>JANKYE010617767.1:0-11156 GCA_032467995.1 Erythroxylum dillonii | reverse complement strand
AATTTAATTATTTGCTAATTTAATATTTAACAAACTTTTAAAATATTATTTATTTAATAACTATTAAATATTATTTATGAAATAAATTTATTTAATAATTCATCAATTTTTTGAATATATCATTAATTTTAATAATTTATTCATGTATAACAAAAATTGAATACATGCAAAAAATTTATTATTTAATTGCAATTTCCAAACATGTCATAATACGATAATTAAAATAAACAATACATCATAAGTGTTTAATATATCAATATGAGTACATATTTAGTTTAAACGGACATTATGTGTAGAACATAAAAGTTTCAAGACCTTTTTTTGTTGTTCGACTTGGAAAGTTAATCGATCCTGTATTTCTTTAAATTGTTTAGTCAATTTATCGACTTGAGACTGTAACCCCTAATTAGCCCTCTTTTACTCCTCTAATTCATCTTGAAGTCTCTTTCTGACCGAAGTATTCTCTTGTGGTCAAGACCCAATTCCCATGCCAATAACGTAATCTGATCTAGTGCCCAAGACTTTGTCGCACACTTCCTCCACTGTCATCGAAAGACCTTGTTCTATTGAATGTGTCATTTCATGATACATTAATTCTTGGAAAAGTAAGAATTAATTACATACACATTCTCATTTAACAAATATTTGTAAATGAACTATGTACTCACCAATTTTGCTTTGCATTCGACAGTTGTCCATTGATCTTTACTTTCATCATAATGAGTGTGATACCATAGCTTCATCCGGTCACACTCTTCTCCATCCCTATCATTCTGTTGTATAAAAATATATTACTAGTAATTTTTTTCTTAAATTTTTAAATGTCAATCGAAGTAAAATATAATTAAAAAGATAATAACTCACATTCTCATGTCGTATTGCTACAAAGGCCTTGGAGCCGGAGTTTGGTCGACATTTGACCTGACTTCTAGCCAATTTGGCTTTTTGACTTTTTTCCTGATCATATACGTAGCAAAATCTATTATAACATCTATAAATCAGAATTCATAAATACTAAAATTTAATTAGCTGTCAAAGAAGTTGTGAAATTAAGTTTTTTTTTATCAAATAAAAACTAACCTTTGTAGCTGATTACTCCTAATACTCGTATAAATCCATCCACTCCGCCACTGTGACATTATGCGGCTTCACATCCTTTCCGTGCTTAATAAAATAATTTTTTAAATTATACCTTTGATCTTTAGACCTTAAAGCAAGAAACCTCTTCACAGCAACATGTACTTCGTTGTTAGTCCTCATTCTCTTGACTTCCAACTTTTGCTGCAAAAAATTATAAATTATTGGTCAATGCTTTAAGCATATGAAAAACGCATACAAATTGGATTGATTTAGAATACTTACGTCTAACTTATCGAATGCAATGTCCAATTCCTCATTAGTAATTTTTGAAAATTTTGCTCTTATAGGTAAGGAAGTTTGGGATACCACACCAATCTCACTAGATAATTTGACAGACTATATGGAGTTGGTTGGTCATCCTTCAGTAGGGGAGATCTCTATCTCCAATCTTTTACCTATTGTCTTATTAATCTTTTCCAATCCGTGTCTTTTTGTGACACCTCTTGTTTTTTTTGCATCAGTCGTGGATCTTAAAATAGTAAAGGAATAATTTATAATTAGCATATAACATACTCTTAATTAGCTAGATAAAGAAAATAATTAATCTTAATAAATTTAACCAATGTGATGTGAAAGATCATACCTGCAGTGCTTGCAGAAAAGGAGCCCACAGTGGGAAGAGTAGTGTGATTTACTGGTGTAAGATAATTAAAAGCTGGAAGCATCTTTTGAGAAGTTGACGGAGAACTAATATTGCGTCGCATATTCAAAATTTGGTCATACTTATCTTTAGGATGAGTACTAGGCATAGATGTGACTTCGCTTGGTGTTGAAGTAGGCTCAGAAGGTGCACGTGTGTGAGCTTGTGTCTGTGTACGTGCAGGTGTCTGTTCTTGTGGCTATGTACGAGCACATGGCTCATTAGCTGCACTTCCAATTAACTGACGGTACCGCGACCGCAATTATGTAGGTACTACTTGGTGCAGCCTTATTCTTCTTCTTGGGTAGACCAGGTCACATGTGGTTCACCTGCATTCACATCGACATTAGTAATAAATCCCTTTTTCTCATTACATCCATCACTGTAAAGCCTTATCTATTATCTCTCTAATGCAATATCCATCAATAAGCAAATTAAACATTTGACTAACCTATTTCATTCACTAAAATTTCAACACCTTTCAGTTTCTCATCCTTGCAAACATCAGTATCAATCAAAGCTTAATAAGAGTGAACACTTTTTTTATTCATTTCATTAAATAACATAAATGTCATTCTCAAGTCTCTAGCCTTGCAATTCCAGCAAATAATTGAAGTATAACCTGAATATCTGGTTCTACGCACCTTTCATATAATTTTTTGGAACACCTTCTTAGCTTGGGCAAATTAAGTAATCATAGCTACCAAATTGTGCCAATACAAATGCATAATATGGCTACAGATACCTTTAGAATAATTACTTTGAAAGAAAAGATGATCACAGTCTTCAAAAGCCAAGTTACAAATAACACATAAGTCAACAACATTACCTGACCTGGGTTGGTCAAATAGGAAATTCCAGAAAAAACGAGAGTGACATTAATATTGATTACAATGCAGAATAACGTGGTGGTATTGGGACTATTCCAATCTCTAATATACAGAAACATTTAGTGTGTAAATGGTTATGGAAGTTATGCACCCATAAAATTGCCTTATGGACAAAGTGGCTACATGAAATATATTTGAAACACTTCAACTTTTGGCGTTTTCTCTAAAAAAAGTCATGTTATAGTCTCCTTACTTGTAATGCCATGGTGGTCACATGATTCTCCCTTATCGTGATCATTTGCACGGTAATGTTGTTGACTTATGTGTTATTTGTAACTTGGCTTTTGAAGACTGTGATCATCTTTTCTTTCAAAGTAATTATTCTAAAGGTATCTGTAGCCATATTATGCATTTGTACTAAAAATTTTGGCTAATTGGTTATATACTGTGATTTCTTCATTATTGCTGGGTCAATCCATTATGAAATTATTGTATATGATTTTAGCTCATGTTTGTGAATTTGATTTTGGTGATGAAATGTAAAAAATAAAAGATTCACAAATCTGCTTACATAATATTTTTGGTTAGTTTTATTGGAATAAAAGAATGTTGTAAGCAGTCATCTAATGAACCCCATTTAGTACCCTGTACAAGTGGAAGGAGCTTATTTGTATGGGATATGACATATCTAAAAGATGTCTTCAACCTAGACTAAAAGATTAGAGTGTCGTGGATACTGGCTTAAAAGAATTACTTCATAACTATGTGATGTATATAGGTTGTATCTTTTCACTGTATATAGGTTGTATCTTTTAACTATATAGGTTTCCTTATTAACCAAAATTGTTTAGGAGGGAGTAGTGACGGTTTTGTTTATCCGATTGATAAATTGAGTGGTGGTCTTTGAGGAAATCCTAAGCTAGCAGTAGATTATAAGAAACTAGGATTAGTTAACTAGCTAAAGGAACATTAAACTCTATCCATCCACTCAAAATTTACTAATCATTTGTCTAGTTTCTTCTTAATTAGTACTGGCCCTCCTCTTTATTTGACCATGTGAATAGAATTTTTGTTTATGTAAGATCTACCTATCCTAATATACTTATACAATTTTTGAATTCTTGATCTATTTTCCCCACTTTTCCACCTGATCCTTCTACTTTAAAAGAATCCATATACAAATGTTTCATACACACCATAGAAAAGTTTTAGTGATGATGATGATAATGATATGGAAGCAAATTTTGATGATATAATGTAAACAAAGCATAAAAGCATCTGCACAATTATTCCAAGGATAAAAGCTTCTGCACAATTTGATGATATAATGGTTGAACAAACATTATTCCAAGGGTAAGAGCATCTACATAATTAAGGTAATGCATGATTCTTCTTGAAGCTTAACATAAATTAAAATAGAGGGATGTTATTCAGCACAAGATGATAAATTGAACCCTTCCTATTTGAGATAGGGCTCTATTATGCCAAACATTAAATTTTTTTTGAATTTTTCCAACAACAGCAAGCTATTATGAAACTTCATCTTCTTAAAAGAGATAGAATTCTCCTAAATACTTGAAAGGTGAGCTTTAAATATTTAACCCAAATATGTTCTTTAAACTGTCAAAAATTGAAGCATCAGAATAGAAGTAAATTTTACTTTTTAAAGCATTAACACTTAAACTAGAGATCCTGCAAAACTCCATTAGTGATTTATGTGAAAGTGAGATGGATTTATAATTTATGCACGAAAAGCATTACATCATCTGCAAAGCTAAGTAATTTAGAGCTCCTTGAATTTGTAATGGAAAAAGAGGTCTAAAATGCCATCCGAACCATTAAAGACTGTTGAAAATGAAGTTCTAATAGATAATGTAAAATGCTTTGGAAAATCCACTTTAACCAATTTTATAAATCTGTTGATAACCAACTTCATAAATCCCTTCTTGTTAAAGAGAGAACTAAATAACCTATCCTTTTGGGCTTGGAATTTGTAAGGAGGTAGTTTCTCTCATTAAATTAATTCCTAGTGCTCAAAATTTAGAAATTAAAGGACAACCAATCAAACCCAGCTTGTCTATGCAAGTTTCCCCTCAGAATACACCTACTCTTAATTGACCACCTTAGTTTTGTGCACATTAGAGGAATATTATGAGATCTAACAGTGAAAAGCCAAGGCCATTTCCAATTTGCACCCTGGTATTATATACAGAATACTATTTATATTGCAATTGTAGGTAATTGCGACAACTGCAAATGAAGGGAGACACAACTAAGTAAGTGATTACTATAAATTGAAATAGCAAAATTGACTTCATCTGTAATCTTGTGGTCACCTGTGTAACTGTATTTCGCAATTTTAAGCACCTAATATTGTGCTACTTCGCAATTTTCAACTTCCATCTAAATATAAGGATAGGGGTTGTAGAGATAGATGAGGCATATAAAAGCATCCAGAATAATAGATAATAATCAAACAACTTCAGAAATTTAAAGCTAGATAATTACCTTTAAATATTACTCCACTACAAATGACACCACAACTGATTGATCTTTTGAACCCGTAGGATTAACAACCTAAAATGTAACAGTAATTTGCACTATTCAAGTTATCAATTATGACGGATAAAAGGCTATAGGAACAAAATTCATAAACATAAAATGCAGCTATATGAAGTGAAGAGAGTGAAATAATTATTGGTGGCATCAAACACTGCAGATAAGTTCCATGAGAAGTTGAAGAAGAAGGGTTATGAAGTCCTCTACATGGTTGATGCTATCGATGAGTATATGGTTGGTCTGTTCAACGAATTTGAAGGTAAGAAGCTTGTACCCACACTCTATTTAGAGGTACCAAGGTTATTTTTGTTCAGGATCTCTTCATCTTTAGGCGTAACTAACTTGTGATATTTCTTTATTACTTTCAACAAATATGAAACTTTGATTCAATCTTCAACCAATATTTTTGCATCATTTAGTTTCACTATCCTTATAAAATAGTGAAATTTTCTATTCAAATATGTTTCAAAGAACATCTTAGCATATCCAATTCTTTTGAGTTTGCTCGTATTTTCATGAAGACTTATTAGCCTACCTAATGAGCTTGTTATATTATTAAGTTCATATAAGTAGTGGACACCGCTTACAAAGTTAACTGATTTCAAAATAAGACTCGTCCATTGGTTCACGACATATTTAATTACTACTTACCTAAAACAAACACAAATATCACATGCATAATAAGAATTGATTCAGCAATGAAGATAAAACAACAAAGGTTCAAGTGTATAATATGAATTTATTCATCATTGTCATCGGTGGACTCTTCGAATACAATATCACATTCATTCTCACTACTGCTTGTCTCCAAGTCATCCAAATTGCCATTCAAATGTTGCTCGAAATTCAATACAATATTATTTATTACATCAAATGCAATATCATTTCGATCTAAAAACTCTAAGGAACATTCCTCGACTTCCACGGGAACTTCATAAGACTCGTCAACATCATTTGCATCTTCTTCATTACCATGCAATGAGATATCATACGCATGTCTAACTTCACTCTCTTGCATAATCCGCCAATTTGAACCAAGTAACAAATCTTCCACTAAAAAACTTGCTTTGCTTGGCTTGCCAAAACAAATCGATCATCCTTGAACCAAAACTTAGTTACATTGATGATTTTTAGAATGTCGTTGACCCTCATGTTCAAATTTCCAAGATCATACCATTTGCATTTGAAAAGCACAACACTTTTACCCCTAACATATTCAAGCCTGATAATATCTGCCAGCATCCCATGAAATGTAATATTGTCTTCCCCATAAATTCCTAACACTGCAACGCTACTATTTTGTGTAATCCTACGAAGATCACGAGCTTCAGTGCGAAATCGCATGCCATTTGTATTGCATACAATATACTTTTGTACCAAACTATTAGGTCCACATGCTAATGCATACAAAGACTCAAACATATTTCCTTCATGGGAGCTAGTTAATGTCATCATCTATAACACAAAATGAAAATCAATTAGTAATATATAATTATTAGTGTACACCACGTACAAACCTTCTTCTCACTCGATGCTTCAACCATGAAGAAAATTTTTCTATATGTCTCCTATTAACATGCAATGGACTTTGTTGCCTCAGCTTATCCATGCGCTCACTATCAGTCATCATAAATTCAATCAAAATTATATGAAATATCTCTACTTATGATATATCTTAATTTGACAAAAAGTTAGAAAAACTTACTCAATAAAGGGCCTAATCACCAATGTGAAATCTCTAACTCATTTGTAGGAAGAGCAATTGTTTTGCCAGCACCAATCGACTTACATTGTTAGAAGAACACTGATCTGTCACTACCATCAACCATATCGTTGATTCGCTCTGGCACGTCAAAGTTGGTTTCAATTCTTTTTAAATACATTGAACAGAATGTCATGCACTCTTTAACAACATACATTTCTGTAATTTAACCTTCTGGACGTGTTTTATTTTTAACAAATCCCTTTAGCATACCTAGGAATCTTAACAAATGATTAACCATAATTAGATAGGCCACTATTTACTTAAATTTTAAAAGTAATAGGATCAATTTAAATAATACCTCTCAATTGGATACATCCATCTATACACAACGGTCCATCAAGTAAGGCTTCATTTGGAAAATGAATAGCCAAATGTACCATCACATCAACGAATGTCGGTGGGTATATCATTTCAAGTTTGCATAAGATTAAAGTAATCTCATGACACATCTTCTTTATGTCATCTTTATTCAAACTTCGTCTACAAATTCGGCGAAAGAAGTCCCCCAACTCCATTGAAACACCTGTCACATCTTTGTTCAAGATAGAACGCGTGCTTAATGGAAGAATGCTTTGTAACAATATATGACAATCATGAGACTTAAGTCCAGTAATCTTCCTTTCATTAACATTAACACATCTAGATATATTCAATGCATAACCATCTGTAAACTTCACCTGCTTTACAAACTCACAAAACTTCTTCTTCTCATCGGAAGACATTGTATAGCATGTTGGAGGTTTTCCCACAATAGTTCCATCAGCTGCTCTTATCAAGTGTAATTCTTTTCGAATATTCATATCTTCCAAATCAAGCCGAGCCTTGATTGTATCTTTGGTTTTACCTTCAACATTCATTAAAGTACTAAGGATAATGTCACAAATATTCTTTTCTATATGCATGACATCAAGGTTATGACATCAAGGTTATGCCTTAATCTTAACTTATGCCAATAGGTAGATCAAAAAGAATACTTTTTTTATTCCAGTTAAACTCTCCTTCCAATCTCCTTCTCCTTTTATTGTTGGGTTGCTTGCCATAACATATATTCTGCATATGACATAATTGTTCCACCACATCATCTCCATCTGGTAACTTAGGTATAGGCCGATGATCACTCTTGCCATCAAACTTCTTGCTTTTTCTCCATGGATGATCATAAGGAAGAAAATGACGATGGCTTAGGTAACCAATCTTACTTCTTAACTTACAAGAAGGAGTGTCCTTGTTACAAATAGGGTATGCCTTATAGCCTTTTGTGCTCCACCCAGAAACAGTACCATAGGCTGGAAAGTCATTGATAGTCTACATTAAAGCTGCATGCAATCAAAAATTTTCTGCTTTTGAAACATCAAAACCATCCTCCCATAACTTTTTTAACTTATCTACTAATGGTCTCATATAGACGTCAATGTCTCTACTAACCGCTTTTGGACCTGGAATAACCAACGATAGCATAAAGAATGACTCAACTATACACATCCAAGGGGGTAAATTGTATGCTAAGAGAACAACAGGCCACACGTTATATAAAAGTGACAAATTGCCATGTGGATTGAACCCATCTGTTGCTAAGCCTAGTCTAACATTACGTGGTTCTCTGGTAAACTCAGGATATAGCTCATTAAAGCTCTTCCAAGCTTCTCCCTCAGAAGGATGAACCATGTTATTACTGTCACCTGTAGGCCTATCATTATGCCACGTCATTTCTTTAGCGGTCTTACTTGACATGAATAGTCTTTGTAATATGGACGTTAATGGAAAGTACCGCAATACTTTATGTAGTATCTTCTTACCCCTATCATCATTAATTCTCCATCTTGATGTTCCAGACTGGGGACAACTTTCTAAGTCCCCATACTCTTTCCAAAATAGGCAACAATTGTACTTACATGCATGTATCGACACATAACCCAAGCTTAGACTCTGTAGAAATTGATTTGCTTCATAATAAGGCTTGGGCAAAGATTTACAATTAGGTAATATATCCTTCAGCAGAGCAAGTGACATGTCAAATGACTTATTGCTCCACTTGTTGTATACTTTCAAATGAAGCAACTTTATTAAAAATGACAACTTTGAAAAGTTCGTATATCCCGGGTACAACTCTTTAGTTGCTTTACTCAACAATTCATGAAAGCCACCCATAATAGAATCTTCAACGCCTGTAGGAGGACTTCTTCCATCCTGATTAATTGGATGATCATTTAAGAAAGTACCCACATCATCAAGCAAAGCTTGCATCCCACCATCCTTCTCATCACCATCACTTTCATTAATATCATTACCCATTCCATCTATGTCTACATTTGCAGCGTCAAGCCTTTCTTCCCTAGAGATAAATCTATATTCTGGCATCTAACCATGTAAAACCCAGCGGTTCATGCCGAATTGCATTAAATGTTCAAAAACATTCTTATGAGACCTTATATAACAATTCATGCAATGTGCACAATGGCATGAAATGTCACACTCTTTGCCCTTTTTTCCAGCCACAAAATTCATAAACATCCTCACTCCAATAATGTATTCATGGGAAACCCTTACACTGTTCATCCAACTCTTATCCATAGAGCAAGAAATACTTGTTAATTCAATATAAGAATGAGAACATTATGTTATGTTAGTAAGCGAAGGATGAGGAAAGGTTTACTAGGTACCTAAATGAAGTTGTAGAAAACCTAACTGTTAAATTAGGAAAACTAATTTTTTCCTATGAGCTTCTTTATAATAGACATAAAATATGACACTATAGTTCCCATCATGTTGAGGAGACCGTTTATGGCTACTAATGAGGTACTAATTGATGTGCACAAAAGTAGCTTGACATTTATGATTGGCAATGGGATACATATTTATCAAAAGTAGATTTTGATAAATACATATTCGAAGCTAAGACATCTGTACAAATATTAGCTTTGCTTTACACATACTAGTATGTATAATTTGTATTATTATTTGATAAATTTTATGGAGAACTAGGGAAAGAGTAATAAAAAAATTTATAGAAAAAATTAAGCAAAATATGACATTTCATATCTCTATTTATGTATTAATGCAGGACCCTTACTTTAGCAGAATTGCATAGAACAAAATATGGCATCTCATAGGGCAAATTCAATAGCTATAGTATGAATGCAAACAAACCAATTAACAATCCAGCAACTTTATACTTATAAGTTAGCATACCTGGTTCTTGTTTTCCAATGGCTCCTCCAACTATCTCCTCCTCACACTTGCAAATAGTATCTGTCATAAAGCTCGAAAAATTAGAACTAAACTTTTGCAATTGAATATATAAAATCTTATGAAAAGATATTGTTCAGTATAGTAACTACCAAGTTAATGGACACACCTATTTTTTGGGTTAGACATGCGTATGTTAATGGATAATCTATAACTTTTAAAAGTAGCGATAAAACATTCTAATTTGTAGTTTTTTAAATATAGCCTAAAGGTTACTTCAACAGTGAATGATTTTAATATCACTCACAATGTAACTAATACATTCGACATGCAGTATAACATCCCACTCCCTACTGGAAGGGTAAAATAGTAAATTTGTCATAGGATGAGATTGGTAGGGATTAATTAGTACTGTTCATGCATAATAGGATTGATACACAGTAGCAATTGTGCACATGGAATTACTGTACATGCATACATGATATTCCCGGTTTTTGTGCCTAAGGCAATTTTATTGAGATTAACGTGGTTACTGTGTTTGAAAAATTATTTTGACTGATCCAGAGTGTGTTTTATATTTTAAGGGATTTTTAGGAATTTTTTTGGAATTTTCCGGAGAAAATTCCCAGACCGAAAAAAAATCGTCAAATGGCGAACCGGTTGATTTTCTACTGTTATTTTGGTACTTACCTATTACTTATTATGGGGGGACCCAAAGTGGACCATTTAAATGTGTTGGAACCGAAATTGGAGTGAATTTTAGCTTAGGTTTTGTTTTATTTTTTCAAAAATTGTGATTGGTTCTTTGATTTTTCTCCTTTCTCCTCCAATTGCCAAGTGTTTCTTTAATTAATGCATATTTATCCAAGCATTCTCAGTTCTTCTATGAGGAAGGAAGGAAAAACATATGTTATTTGCTCATTTTCCAAGTGCAACCGAAATGAAGCTTAATAGCTAAGGCCTTTTGACTTTTCTTCTCATTGATGAACCAATCCTCTTTTGCCACCATTCCATTTCTTTTAATGCCTCATCATTG
>JANKYE010617346.1:0-11158 GCA_032467995.1 Erythroxylum dillonii | reverse complement strand
CCAAAATTATTAGAGCCATTAAATTTATCAACCTCTAACCTTGTAGTAGCAATTGGATGTCTACTGGATGTAGGTGTTGATGATGACAATAATGACTCCCTCTTAACAGGCTCATCTTTGTCTCCAGCCATCTATACGCTACTGTTCACAAATACGTACGATCACTATTCATAAATATGTACGATACTGTAGTAATGGCATTATTCACGGGGACTATAGCACCAATACTGTAGCACGACACTGTTCACTCGTACTGTTCACCGACACTATTCACTAGTACTGTTCACAGGTACTGTTGACCGACACTGTTCACTGGTACTGTTAACCAATATATTTTCACTCCTACAACACCCCAGTCAAAAAACTGGAGCTCTGATACCACTTGTTGTGCGGAAACGTGAATAAATTTGGAGTGAAAATAAAATAACAACAAAAGACACCAAGATTTTTATACTGGTTCGGCAATACCTACGTCCAGTTTGGAGACGACTAAGTATTTCACTATAACAATGAGAGCATACAATAGTGTTTCCCAAGAGACCCAAAATTAACCTACTCCTATTAGAAAAGAGAAAACAAAAAAATATAAATACGTTTTTAGTCTTTCCTTTTCTCTCTCCCTCTCACTATTTCTCTCTCTCTTTTCTTTCGAAATTTTGCTCTCTCTCACTAGCACTCTTCTGCTCTCCTCTCACAACAGAAACTTGTGCTCTCTTCCCGACTCACCTCTCTCGTTGTTCTTCCTCCCTTTTATAGAGAATTCAATAGGTGTGAACAATGGGTCTGAAAGCTAGCTGTACTGCCGAAATCCACCAGAAAAATCCAAGCCACCATTGTTGATCATCGAAAGTAGCTTCCATTTCTGACTTTCTTTGAGCCAATATTCAACAATCTAGTTATATTTGAATCAATACATAACTCAATAGACCGTCGTATAATGAAACGTTCTATTTTGGCTTCAAGATCGTTGTCCAAGCCGTCTTCAGGTCCATATGTATTGTTTCAACCGGTGAATATGCACAAAAGAGTAAGACCATCATTGCCAGCGAACACCACTGGAAATATCATATTGCACAATGCAATAAAAATCAAGGAAAACCAGATTGAGTTGAATGAGTTTTTTTAAATTAAATGATATATATATTCAAAATTAAATGAGGAAAACCTTGTCAAAAGCAATGAAGAATAAACTTGATGATTAAAAGGATTTGGGATAACTTTTCCATTAGTTGTCTAGCTGCGATTAAGAGTCTACACTGTGCATATAGTTAGTGGAAAAGTGTCTCTTTGCTTCTCTCCTTCTTCTTGAAGATTATATAGGTCCTTTCTTGCCATATGTAATATACCATAGTTGAGAAGCTGATCTTGACTGTTTTGTTTGTCATTTTGAGGTTTTCGATCCAATGAATCATGAGCTCATTCCATGAGCTGGTTGTTTTCCAAATAGGAATTAGCTTATGCATTTTGTTCCATATGTATAATGTATACTAGCATTTTGTTAGCGGATGGTCTTGTGTTTTTTTATGACGGTGACAGAATTCACACTCTAGAGAAGTTATTGGAACCTTCATCCTATCCTTTGTGGGTAGCCTTTCTACAAGCTCCATCCAAATAATGAAGCAATTGTGAGGGTTACATATCACAGTCCCATCAATATATCTACATTTCTATTGCCGCAGTAAGGCCAATACCATTGATTGTTTCTAATTAATTTACTGACATTAGCTTCTGATCTCACCACCCGCTTTAGGTTCTGCAGCTACATTTTGGATGCTAATTATCAAACCAGAACATAGTATTCTCTCTGTTGGAAATTTAGACCTCCCGAACTCATATCTAAGGATATTTTATAGACAAAATATCAGAAAATAGAGAAATAATAACAACATAAGAGAATTTACGTGGAAACTCCCAAACTGGAGAAAAAAATCACGTGCACCGAGAAGAAAATCTACTATGTGAAAAAAATCCTTACAATCACATAAATTTTCTTCTCACCCAATCCCCAATACATCAACACACCCACAAAGAAATACCCAAAATAAACTCTCCAACTCTCACCTCAAAAGAGGAATTTAACTAGAGTCAAATTTGTCATACAAATCTTTGACTTTATATTGGTGTATTAATTAAAGAGGTAGCAACCTCCTTATATAGGCAAGAGCCTTGCCCTAATTGTTTTTCCCAACCAATATGTGACAAACAAAGGACCCAAAACTCAATAATATCCACCTTGGCGACTTTGGTTGATCCCACCACCACACTCCACTTCAATGAAGATCTCCTGAAAATAACATAACTCTCATTGTAGAGAATTATCATGCTTCACAACATCATGCTCCACCATAAAAGCATACCCACTCAGAATAAACCAATTACAAGCCTTTTATTTTGGTACATGTCGAAAATAGCCTTGCTGAAAAGTTATGGTGCAACTCCCATGTTTGGCTTTCCTGGAAGTTCATCAGCCATCGATATAAATTCCACCACACACCTTGTATTAAAGCCAAACCAATGCCCGTGTGCAAACTTGTGCACCCGCTAACAATAACACATCCTCTATCATGGAAACTTTGGGATTAGCGGCATACTATGAAGATGTACATGCCCCCACCCCTTTTTTTTAGAGAACAAAATCATCGTCTATGAAGACAATGTTAGCGACATTGTCAGTCTCTCCATTAACAGACTCAGAGCCTCTTGTTGATCCCGCTCCACCTCTCAAACAATTTTTCCTCACGTGCTTAGATTGTATACACGTCCAACATACTATATTTTTGTTTATGAAGTTCTTCTTCCGATATCCAGCTACCACCAGAGCTGAGTCTTCAGGAGGAACATTTTTTCCACCACCTAGTCTTCTCTCTTCTGAAAAGAGTTTTCCGGTAACTTCAGAAAAACTATCTTCTCCTTCCCATGAATCAAAATAGGTTTCATGTGTTCATATGAAGGTGAAAGAGACCAGATGAGTCTCAAAGCTTGATCCTCATCATCTATATGAACTCTAATTGCGTCCAGTTCAGAGACAATCCCATTGAGAACGCTTAAATGATATGAAATTGTAGTACCTTCCCTCATCTGCAGTGTATGAAACTGCTCCTTTAGGTACACCCGATTTGAGACACCCTTTGTTTGATACAACTCCTCGAGCTTTTCCCAGAGCTCTACTGTAGATATTCTATGCACATTCGCAAGGACATTCTTAGCCAAACACAATCGTATCCCACTTGCTACTCTCAAATCCAGATCCTACCAATCTTCATCGCTCGTACTAGATCTGTCCATACTAGTCATTTTGTCAGTATCACTAGTAGTAGTGCTAATATCAGGGATTTGTCTGCCTTTTAATGCTTTGTGTAACCCCGACTAAATCAAAATGTCCCTAACTTGCACTTGCCATAAGTCAAAATTGATTCTCCCGTCGAATTTCTCCACCCCAAAATGTAAGAGGATTTGAAACCCTATTTCCTGATATTTTTTTGTGCTTTTCTGCCTTGATGAATTTTACCGTAGAAATGAATAGTGCACCAGATAAGTTTCCAGGAAAGAAAGGTAGGTCACAAAGGACACACTTAAATACCAAGTCTTTCGTTAAACCAATGGTTTATTCTACCATCAAAAGAGTCCATCGATGGTTTACAATCAACAGCCATAACCCTCTTTTGTGAGATTGTTACTCCCCAAATATTTGATAGGAAGGCTTCCTTGATGTAGCCCCTTCTTCGTAGCTTCTGATGCAGCTTCACAACTATTGTTTAAGGATAGGTAAATGCAGCTCTTCCTCAGATTGCTCTTTAGGCTGGATATAACTTTAAATTCCTCTAATGATTGCATGAGTACTCTGATGGATTGTTTGTTAGCCATGCAAAAAGTAACAAGTCATCCGCAAATGTTAGATGTGTTATTTTGTCACCTCTGCATCTATGATGACACTGAAGTTCTGGACATTTTTCCTCATTTTGTGCTATTATTATTGATAGCATCTCCATACATAGCATAAAGAGTAATGGGGATAGTGGGTCTCCTTGCCTCAACCCCTTTTTAACTCTTATCAATTTGGTGGGTTCATCGTTTATCAAGAAAGCTAGAGAAACTGTTGAGACACGTGTTTCCACCCATTTATTAAAGAAGTGAGGATACTCTACTGCTTGTAAGATGTTAAACAAGAATTTCTGTTACGGACAATCAATCACAATAATCAAAGAACAAGTGCGGACATAAACAAATACACAGATTTACATGATTCACCAATGTTTGGCTACGTCCACAATAGCCAGGGCTTTTATTTCATTGTGAATGTTTTCAACAACAGGTACACTAGGAGAATAGAACATATTTATACGCCCAGAAGAATACCAAAAAAAAATAACATATTTTCACCTCGGGGCCTAGTGTAAAGTCCAAAATATATTATCAAGTTCCATATCTCAACAATTCTCCCACTTGGAGACTGATGCATTCAACCCAACCATCTTCATTCTCCATGCCAATGTACCCAGCAAAACTCACCTAGTCGCAACATCTCCCACACTATGGTAGAAGACCAACTGAGGCCTTGCATAGCCCCAGTTTCCTAGCATAAACACCTTTAGTCAACGTGTCTGCTAGATTCTTAGCATCATCAATCTTCTTCAAACACATCTCACCTTCTTCCACCAAACTGTGAGTGAAATGGTACCTACGCTAGATATGCTTAGTTCTAAAATGATACATTGGGTTCTTCACTAGTTGTATGGCACTCTGACTATCAGTGACGAGAACCTTGTCATGTTGCTTCTTGCCCAACTCTTCTAAGTAATCAGTTAACCATATCATCTCCTTACCAGCTTCAGCTATTGCAACATATTCAGCCTCTGTAGATGACATAGAGACACACTTCTGAACTTTAGACATCCAGCTCATTGTTGTCCCATCTATAGTGTAGACATACCTGGATGTACTCTTGCTTGAATCCACATCTCCACTAAGATCAGCATCAACAAAACCCTCTAGCACTACCTTGCCATTGCCATAACAAAGTGAGGTGCTAAATGTTCCTTTCAAGTATTTCAGAAGCCACTTCACAACTTCCTAATGCTCTTTCCCTAGATTTGACATGTATCTACTTACAACTCCTACTACATGTGCTATATTAGGCTTAGTGCAGATCATAGCATACATCAAACTCCCAATTGCAGAAGCATAAGGCACTTTTTCCATGTGCTAACGTTCCTCAGCTGTTTTGGGTGATTACTTCTTTGACAATTTGAGATGGTTAGCCAAAGGCGTGCTCCTGGGCTTAGTATCATCAACTCTAAACCTAGACAATACCTTCTCAATGTATTGCTCCTGGGACAGATTTAGAATTCCGGCAGATCGGTCTCGGGAAATCCTCATCCCTAGAATTTGCTTCGCTGCACCCAAATCTTTCATCTCAAACTTTGATGACAGTCTTCTTTTAAGATTATTTATCTCCTCCATACTTGAACTTGCAATCAACATATCATCCACATACAAGAGTAAAATAACAAAGGAGTTAGTAAACTTCTTAATGTAACAACACTGATCCTTTTCACTCCTATGAAAACCATTTCTGAACATGAAAGAGTCAAACTTCTTGTATCACTGTCTTGGGGCCTGCTTCAATCCATACAAACTCCTCTTGAGCTTACACACCATGTGTTCCTTACCAGGAACCTCATATCCCTCAGGTTGCTGCATGTAGATTTCTTCCTCCATATCCTCACGTAAAAATGTTGTTTTTACATCCATCTGCTCAAGGTACAAGTCCTCTGCTGCAATAATACTCATAAAAATTCTTATTGTAGTTAGCTTCACAACGGGAGAGAATATTTCAATGTAGTCAATACCTTTCCTTTGTGAATATCCCTTAACCACCAATCGAGCCTTGAACCTAACTGTGCCATCAGTTTCATTCTTGATCCTGTAGACCCACTTGTTCAACAGAGCTTTCTTCCTTGTCGGCAACTCAGTTAACTCCTAAGTATCATTCTTCTCAAGTGACCATATCTCGCCATCCATGGCTTGCTCCTACTTGATTGAATCCTTCACCCGTAAAGCCTCATCAAAGGATTCTGGTTCCCCTCTATCAGTCAACAACAAATAATGCAAGGATGGTGAATACCTTTATGGTGACCTGGTAACTCTAGTAGATCTCCTCAATACTGGCTCAGGTATGAATGGTTACTGTTTTAGTTCTGCGGCAATATTTTCTAGATTTTCCTGCAACTCAACCTCAGCTCCCACTTCATCTGCATCTTTAGATCACACCCCAAACTTGTCTTTATACAGGACGTTCTCATCAAATGTCAAATCACAATGTCTCAAGATCTTCCTATTCTTATTATCCCAAAATCTGTATCTAAACTGATCCGAACCATACCTAAGGAAATAACACTTCAAAGCCTTTGCATCAAGCTTGTTTCTCTTCTCTGGATCAACATGAACATAGGTAGCACACCCAAAAGTCCACAGGTGAGTAAACTTGACCTCCTTACCCACCAAACCTCTTCTAACATCTTGAAACCCAAAGGCAGTGCCTCCACTCACGTATAACCCTCCACTCCACTCACTCACTGCTGCAGGCTCCATTCATGCATACAACACTCACGCACACCAGCAGCTGCCTCCAAGAGCAGAACACACACCACCCTTCCACTAACACATCTTCCACACCTCTCTAACAATGAAGACGCAGCCTCAATCCACTCTTCCACAAACATGCAAGCAGCCTCCACTAGCAAAAGGCGTAACCTCCACTTGAACCAAGACTGAAGATACAACATCCACTCCGCTAAAAGACAACCAAGACTCCACTCCACTTGATTCACGCACAGAAACGTAGCACTCCATTCACAGCATGTTTTTATTTAGTTTCTTCATGAATTTGTCTAGGGTTTTTGCTTGTAGAATGGTTGGTATGATGATTTGTGGCTAGAACCTTAATTTCTCTTAGGGATTTGATATTTTGATGATGCTTTAATATTAAATTTTATTGGAATCCATGCTTGAATATTTATACACTTGTTGATTTTCCTTGGGTTTAATTGCTCTTACTTTAGATTATTAGAAGTTTGCTTGGTATAAATTCACCTTTGAAAAAAGGGGGTTTCTGTTAGAAGATTGAAGGAATTTCAAATAGGATTTTCTTGTGAGTTGGGAGACCTATGAAACATAGGAGGTGAAAATAGAAGGTTGGGTTTGGAACTTAAGAAACTCTAGGAAGAACTTAAGTAAGGGATTACTAAGTGATATCTAGAGTGGATAGATTAATTCACCTTTGAGAAAAAGGGATTAATTACTCTTAAAATTCACATACAAGGCTACGATTATTCATTTGTTGAGGATAGTTGATTCAATATTAAGGTTGACAAAAATATCATTCCCTAAGAGAAAGCCATTCTTCATTGAAGTTAATACTTTTAATTGGTTAATTGTTGCACTCTTTTCTTAAATTAGTTGTTACATAGATTTGTCATATTAATAGTTATTTTTGTTGCATTGAATTGGGTAATTACTTAGAAATTCATTTTATTTTTTACTAATTTTTTACATTGCTTTTAATTTTCCAAAATTTCATCAAACCTTATTTCAAACACTGTTAGCTAGCATAGACTTGAACTTTCTCATCATCCATGTGGACACAACTTGGTTCTTACCGATTTATTATTCACTTTGACAACCATGCACTTATGGTTAATGAACAATGTGATATAATTACTTTAGTTCCTTTAGAATTCTAAATTGTACGCTAGAGTTAGAGCCTTGCTCCATATATGAGATAAAGAACAAATAGTGAGTGCTATCACAACGTCTAAAAGTGAGGAAAAAAATAGAGAGGGGACAAAGAGGGTTAGATTCTTATCCTTGTTTAATTGTTTTTAGGATTAGTTTGAGGGTTTGTTAATTGTGATATCAACTTTGGTTTCAATTATAAAATTTTGTACAGCAACTTATTGTTATGAAGGTAAGAGATCAACCTTTTCTGTAAATCCTCATTGAGTTTAGTGGATTTATTTGTCAGTTTGTCCTTTGGTTTTTTCCCTCTACATTGTAGTTTTTTCACGTTAAATATTGGTGTTTGTTTCATCGTTTAGTTCCTTATTCTCGTATTGTTATGCTGCTGCAATTTGAAAAGTTATTTCTCGTTGTTGATATTCAGTTGACTTTTTAGAGAGTTGTGTTGTTTTTCTCCAACAAGTGGTATTAAAGCCATCATAATAGAAGGTGGAAGCAGTTCTATGGTCCAGTTAATGTCATCAAATTACTCGATCTAGAGGCTCATTATGGAGGAATTTTTATATTATAGGGATCTCTTTGATCGTATTGATATGGACAGAGATGTGAAGGATGACATTCTTTCAAAACCTAAAAAGATGTCAGACAAAGAATGAAAAAAGATGAAGCGGAAAACTTTGAGCACTAGAAGGCAATAGATTGATATCAACTTATTCAATCATGCATCTCAAGAAACAAATCATTTTGAGCTATGAAAGAAGCCAAAAGGTCTGTATCAAAGGAAGACTGCTCACAACAAGACCTCTTTAATTAAAAGGCTTGTGAACTTGAAGTTAAAGGCTGGAAAATTAGTGTCGAAACATCTAAGTGATTTCTAGGACATAATCCACAAGCTAAGTACAATGTAGATCATTCTTGATGATGAAATTCAAGCTCTGTTCCTGTTGAGTTCATTATTGGATAGCTGGGAAACACTAATGGTGACAATTAGCAACTAAACTCTTGAAGGTATGCTCTTTTTGGATGTAATCAAAGAAGATATGTTTAATAAAGAAATTAAAAGAAAGGAGATTAAATTTGACACATGCAGGCTTTCATGACAGAAAGTGGGAAAAGGAACAAGAGTAGGAGTCCAAATGGTTTTGGCAAGTATAAAAATAGTTCAAAGTCTAAAGGTTACAAAGACGTGGAGACGTGCTAGTATTGTGATAAGTCAGGACATATTAAAAATTTCTGCTATATGTGAAAGAGGGATTAGAAAAAGGAAGCTCATAAAAATGAGGATGATTATGATGATAAGAGTACAACTGCAATTGTTTCAAGTACGGATGATGAGGTAACACTAGTTTATGTAACTAGTGAATGCTTCTATGTCAACAATGTTAATTCAGATTAAGTAATTGACATGAAAGTGCCTTATCATTGTGTTCCAAAGAAAGAGTACTTCTTAAGCCACAAGAGCGGAGATTTTGGGAATATCAAGATGGGAAATCAAAGCTCTGCCAAGATAGTCAGTATGGGTGATATTCGGTTTCAGACAAACGTTAGATGCTTACAATATTGAGATATGTATGACACATCAATGATCTAAGTCTGAATCTATTATTAGCAAAAGTGTTAGATCAAGAAAGATTTAAACACACTTTTGGGGATAAAAAGTGGAAATTATCCAGAGATGTAATGGCAGTAGCCCGAGGAAAGTTTTGCTATTCATTATACAAGTTACTCTTAAAGAGGTGTGATGGTGGAGAATTATACGCAGCCAAACAGGAATCTTCATCAAATATGTGGCATCTACAATTGGAAAAGATGAATGAGAAGGGAGAAGGGATTAAAGTTGCTGACTGAAAAACCCCTTATCCTAGTTTATAACAACTTCTAAAATGTGAATCATGTGTGTGTGTATATACACACATACCTAAATGATGATTACAAGTCTGGTGACAATTTCGTATATCTGTCAATTTTATAACCTTCCTAGAAATATCTTTTCTTCTTTTCTTTTCTTATGGATTTCATTTTTTTAAGAAAGAGAAAGTGTTTCCACATCCTTATTACTTAGATTACACTTTTGTTTTGGAGATTTTAAATAATAAAAAACTTTATTTTAAGACATTTGTTTCAATATAAAAAATTTCTTTAAATGTTCTTTTTTATATTATATTATTAATAAGAGAGATGAAATTTTCGTTAATTGTGAATCAATATTATATTACGTACATGGAAGAATGGAAAAAAATTTACAGAAAGCCAATTAGTTATACAATGTAACACGTTAAGATTATTTAACTGATATGTTTACAGTAAATGTTGGCTAGAACTGTTAGTGGGTGAAGGAATACAGATCTTCGATATAAGAAAGAGAGGCAGTCAATACTGATCTCAAGAAAAGAATTGGAGCAAGGAGGCTTGAAAATGTCCACAATGAAGCTTGACTTCATCTCAAAAAGAATTATCAAACCTTCATCTTCTACACCTCCATATCTTCAAACATTAAAGCTCTCTTCCCATGCTTCCAATATATGGCACTCTAATATTCTTCTACCAGTCCAGTGCCTGTCAAAATGATAAAGAAACCCTTTCAATGTTCTTCGAAAGGTCAGATTCCCTACAGAAGTCACTTTCTCAAGCACTAATTCATTACTATCCACTAGCAGGGAGGCTCAAAGATGCATCAACAGTTGAGTGCAATGATGAAGGGGCTTACTTTGTGGAAGCTCGCATTGATTGCTAGCTTTCCACCTTCCTTAACCATCTCGATGCCGAGTTATTTTTGAGCCACTTCTGTCCTGCTTCGGATTCTAACAACTTACCTGCAGGATGTATGTTGGTGATTCAACTTACACTCTTCAATTGTGGAGGAATAGTCATTACTGTGAGCCCCTCACATAAAATTGCTGATGCTTTCTCATTGTGCACATTTGTCCAGAGTTGGGCATCAATGACTACCACTCGGGAGGGCAGCAGCAAAGAAGTAGCAGCTAAACCTATATTTCTGCAGCCATCATCCTCGCCACGCAGGACTTTGCTTAACATGTCTAAGCTAGCCAGAACACCAGGAGAGTTCGCTAAAAGAAGGTTTGTTTTCCCTGCCTCCAAAATAGCTCAACTCAGGACAAAAACAACTGGATCCTCATCACCCGCAGGACAGCAACATCTCAGTGATGCTAATTTCGTGTTGGCGTTAATTATGAAACGTGACATATTGGCTTCAAGATCGTTGTCCAAGTCTGTTAGGATTTATTTTTAATATATCCTATTTTTATTTTTGGCATTTTAATTGGACATGGGAATTTTCTTAATAAGATTTGAGGATATGCTCAAATTGGTAGTTGCATTTTTGGAAGGTGCTTTGGATTTGATTTGGATAGATAATCCTAATAAGTATTCTGTTTTGGTTGATTCCTTATCTAATACAATC
>JANKYE010617131.1:0-11160 GCA_032467995.1 Erythroxylum dillonii | reverse complement strand
TTTCAACGCAATATTTTATTTTTACTTATTATATTTTTTTTGTTTATTAAATACCAATTTTTAGTTTAATTATAATCCGACTACTAAAATATTGCTAAATATATATAATCATACTAGTATTATATATAAAGGTAAGACATTATTGTTATAATAACTGTACACTTCCAGAACTTACACCGTCCCAAAGCCTAATATTACAGAAAGATACAAACCTCTCATGTCCCTTTAGTACTTATTCTTTGATTTCTTTATCTCTTTCAGACCCTCCGATGTTCATTTTAGAAAGACCTAACTCACCCCAAAAAACTAGCTCAATAGGGGAGGTTTGTACACTATTATAAATTGTTGAATACTTTTATACCTGTTCGATGTAGGATTCCTGACACACCCCCTCAGCCCAGAGTAGAGCTGGATATCTGATAGGCATATTGGGCAAAGGGACAAAACCGGGCATCGTCCTAAACCATCAAGATAAGTAGGCTCTGATACCATGTTAGATTAGCCTAATTTACCCCCAAAAGCTAGCTCAAACGGGAGAGGTTTGCACACTATTATAAATTTATAAATGCTCTTATACTTGTCCGATGTGGGATTCTTGACACACTCCTCTAGTCCAAAGCAAGACTAGACATCTGATGAATATATTGGGCAAAGGGACATAACCAGGCACTACCACAAACCATCGAGACAACCTGGCTCTGATATCAGAGCTAGTTTGTCTCGATAGTTTGGAGCTAGCTTTTGGGGGTGAGCTAGGCACTTTTAACAGTTCAACTACTTTTGGTCATAAATTTGTCAGTGAGGAATAGGGACGTTACAGTCTTGATCGTCATAAGCATTTCATGGGGTTAAATAGAGTAGGCCTTCTTGAGGAAGTACAAGGGCATGCTTTTAAGGAAGCTGATAGCCTTAGGTCCCAACCTTCAACATCTTTTGGAACAGACATTGATGCAATCATATTTTTATATATTTTTAGAACCTTATATTTAGTATCTTGCATGTGTTTTATGGATATCTATAGCCTATTTATAATGTTTTATAATTATTAGAGCTTTAGACACATAAACTACAAAATGTCCTTAATAGGTCGAAATTAACATTGTTTTTCCGTTTTTGGCAAATTTGACCTTTGGACTTTTGGGAATTTTTATCTCGGGATTGGTGCATAAGAAAATTCTAAGATTTGGCAGGCATAATCTTGACTCATTAAAGAATGTTTTCACCAAGTTTCAAAATTTTTGGAGCTATCATTTGAGAGCAGTAAATTTTTGAAAATTGACGTAAATAAGTCCACAAGCATGAGAAAAATGACGTAGCAACTGGGAACTCCAAAACAACAGCACATGAAGAGTCCAAAACTCAGCTATCTAGGTGACATTTTGGAGGATAACAACGTTTAGGTTTTTAGTGGGAATCAAGATGAGAGGCAATCAACGTGTGGTGATGAGTGAGAACGTCTCAACAGTGTTGCAGGGCAAGTTACCAATAAAGGAAAAGGACCCAGGTATGTTTACCATTCCTTGTAAATTGGCAATGATGGTATAGAATGGGCTATGCTAGATTTAGGGGCTTCTATAAATATTATGCCGTTGTCTATTTATATTGCATTGAATGCTGGTCCGTTGAAGCAAGTTGGTGTAATTTTAACATTAGCTGATCGCACCACTAGGTACCCCGAAGGATTGTTGGAGGATGTTTTAGTGCAGGTAGATGATTTAGTATTTCTTGTAGATTTTTATGTTGATGAGAATGGAGGACGAGGGGTCACCTACATTTAGGATGATGTTGTTAGGACACCCATTTTTGAGTACTTCTAGGACAAAAATTGATGTTCATGGAGAGACTTTAACTATGGAGTTTGATGGTGTCAAAGTTACATTCAATATTAATAATACCATTAAGCATCCTATTGATTACTGTATGGCTTTTGTTGTTGATTGTATTAACCCCTTGACTGAGAAAGTTATCCAGTTGTGTGTTGATGATTTTTTGCAGGTTGTGATAACTGATAACATTACTCCTGCAAAGTTATCAAAGATCGAGACTGAATGGGTAGTTCCGAGAGGTATGGTTCATGCAGTATGTGATTTTCAGGCATTACAAGTTGCGTCTGGCATGTTATAGCAGCCACTGAAGATTTACGATAATAAATTACTCCCCTCCATTCTTCAGCCGCCAACATTGGAGCTTAAAACATTACCTGCGCACCTCAAGTGTGTCTTCTTGGGGAAGGCCGAAACATTACCTATGATTGTTTCCAACCAGTTGAGCGATTTAGAGGAGGAGAAGCTTATCTGTGTCCTTAGGGAGAATAAAGAAGCTATTGGATGGTCGATTGCAAACATCAAGGGAATCAGCCCTACCATTTGCATGCATCGAATTTTGTTGAAGGATGATTGCAAACCCAACAGGCAACCTCAGCGTCGATTGAATCCACTAAGGATGGAGGTTGTAAAAAAGGAGATACTGAAATTATTGACTGCAGACGTGATCTATGCTATTTCAGATAGCAAGTGGGTAAGTCCAACACAGGTAGTTCCTAAAAAAACTGGCTTACTGTTTTTGAAAATGAAAAAGGTGAATTAGTACCCACTAGAGTTCAAAACGAGTGGCATGTATGTATTGATTATAGAAAATTAAATGCTGCTACCCGTAAAGATCATTTTACTTTACCATTTATTGATCAGATGCTTGAGAGACCTGCAGGTCGTCCTCATTATTGTTGTTTAGACGGTTATTCAGGCTTTCACCAGATTCATGTAGCGCCTGAAAATCAAGAAAAGACAACATTCACTTGTCCGTTTGGCACTTTCGCTTACAAACTCATGCCATTTGATCTTTGCAACGCTCCGGCGACGTTTCAGAGATGTATGATAAGTATCTTTTCTGACTATGTAGAGGAAATTATTAAATTTTTTATGGATGATTTTACTATGTACAGAGATTCCTTTACATCTTATTTAGAAAATTTGAGGAAAATGTAAAAAAGATGCATTGAAAAAAAATCTTGTGCTTAATTATGAAAAATGTCATTTCATGGTTGACCAAGGGATCATATTAGGACATATAGTTTCGGCTAAAGGTATTGAAGTGGATAGATCAAAAATTGATGTGATTAGCTTGCTGCTTACCCCGCAAATGTGCGGGAAGTACACTCTTTTCTTAGTCATGCAGGTTTTTACAGGCGATTAATTAAAGATTTTTCGAAGATAGCTCATCCAATGAGCAACCTTCTGCAGAAAGATGTGTCGTTTGAATTCAACGAAGACTGCAAAAAGGCGTTTGATATTTTGAAGGAAAAGCTAATTACTGCACCTATCATTAGACCACCAGATTGGAGCCTCCCTTTTGAGCTTACGTGCGATGCCGGTAACTACGCTATAGGAGCAGTCCTTGAGCAGAGAGTAGGTCGTGACTCTCATGTGATCTACTATGCATCGAAGATGTTAGATAGTGCTCAACAAAACTATTCAACTACTAAGAAAGAGATGTTTGCTGTGGTTTTCGCACTAGAAAAATTCAAATCATACTTGCTTGGTACGAAGGTGATAGTGTATTCAGATCATACTGCTCTTCGGTATTTGATGAGCAAAAAAGATGCCAAGCCGATACTTATTCGATGGGTTCTTTTGCTGCAAGAATTTAACATTGAGGTCATAGATAAAAAAAGAAGCAGAAAACCTAGTCACTGATCACCTAAGTAGGCGAAACAACACTTCTGGAGATGATATGGTCGTTACTGAGGAGTTTCCTGATGAACAGTTATTCGCGATGATTTCAACATGGCCATGTCGAAACCCATGGTATTTGATTTGGTCAATTTTATCACCCAGAATGGATACCCAAATGGTAGCACATCTGCCATCACCAATTGAAGAATGATGCTAGGTATTACATTTGGGATGATCCATATTTATGAAAAATGTGTTCTGACCAGATTGCGAAGGTGTGTACCAGAATCTGAGATTTCTTCCATATTGCAATTTTGTCATGCATCTGCTTGTGGTGTCCATTTCGACCTTAATAGGACAGCTAAGAAAGTGCTTGAATATGGTTTCTACTGGCCTGACATTTTTAGAGATTCTTATGTATTTTGCAAAGCATGTGACAGGTGCCAAATGATTGACAACATAGGCCAAAGAAATGAAATGTCTCAGATCCCGGTTATCGTTTGTAAAATCTTTGATGTGTGGGGGATTGATTTCATGGGCCCTTTCCCATCGTCATTTGGTTTTCAGTACATTTTGTTAGCTGTGGATTATGTTTCAAAATGGGTAGAGGCAAAAGCTACTAGAACTAATGATTCTAAGGTTGTTGTCGATTTTGTGAAAGCTAATATCTTTGTTAGGTTCGATACCCCGAAAGCAATCATTAGTAATCGTAGGACTCATTTTTGCAACAGAGTGTTTGCTGCATTACTGAAGAAATATGGAGTTGTGCACAGGACCTCCACGGCCTACCATCCTCAAACCAATGGGTTGGCAAAATCGTCCAATCGAGAGGTAAAGAGTATTTTGGAGAAAACTGTGAATTTCAGTAGGAAAGATTGGAGCTGGTGCTTGGATGATGCTCTTTGGGCTTACCGCACTGCCTACAAAATGCCATTAAATATGTCTCCTTACATACTTGTTTATGGAAAGACCTGTCATCTGCCCGTAGAAGTCGAGCATCGAGCGTTCTGGGACATGAAGCAGTGCAACATGAATTTTGATGATGCTGGGCAACAAAGGAAGTTGCAGATTCAGGAATTGGAAGAACTACGGAACTATGCTTTCGACAACGCTATTACATACAAGGCCAAAACTAAAGCTTTTCACGACAAGCAGCTTACCGAGAAGAAGTTTAAAGTCAAACAGAAGGTACTTTTATTTAATTCAACTTTGAAACTTTTTGCAAGAAAATTGCGATCCAAGTGGATTGGACCTTTTGTAGTCACAAAGATTTATCCTTACGGTGTTGTGGATATTCAAAGCATGGAAATAGGAAAAATTTTCCAAGTTGAATGGCCATTGTTTGAAGCTATTTTATGAAGGATTTCAACCCCATTCCGTCAAAGTTAATTTTTTGAATGAACCTTCCTATAACTGAATGGGGCCCGTGTCGAGCTAACGACGTTAAACAAACGCGCTTCTTGGGAGACAACCCAAGGTTTGCTTTCATTTTGTTCTTCGCAATTTAATTTTTAGTTGTTCATAATTCTGTCAGGTTCTTGTTTTTTGACATATTCTTTTTGAATTTTATTCCAATATTTTGTTATTATTGGATGTCACTTGGTCGCAAGGTTTTTATTGTTTTGCAGGACAGTATGGGTTAAAAGAAAAAAAACAAATATGGCTAATTAAATGGTCTGCGTAAATACACAAACAATTTTAACGATGAGTCAACTAGCAACAGTCCAGCAAAATGGTATGGTTGCGCAACTCGAAAATTCGCATCACCTCGAAGCTCCACCATCACCTTAGCGCATCACCTTAGAGAAGCTTTCTCTCACTCTTTATTTTTTTTACTGTTCTTGTCTTTCATTTGCTAACATTGAGGACAATGTTTGGTCTAAAGTGTGGGAGAAGGATTTAGGTTAAATTTTGCATGAAATTTTTAGATTTTAGTGGGTGAATGGTTCAGATTTTTCTTGATTTTTGTGCTTCAAAGTGCCACACCTTTGCTCTTACTTGAACTTGAAGATTTTCACTTGTACTTACATGTTTTATTTCAAAAACCTATAAAAATTGAAATTTTTTTTTTGTAAAACACAAAAAGATTTTCCGTTTTTGCATACTTTTGCACCTTAAGTGTTTAGTTTTGTCTTTTGATCTCCCAATGATTGATAAGAATATGAGTATTATAGGTGAGAGCTAATCTGTAATATTTGAATCATAAAGTTAATGAATGTGTTTTTATGTGAGTTTTAAGCTTGATAGCTTTTGGATTGATTTTGAAACTACACTGTGCTAACTTAGTAGATGATTGTCCCATGTGAACTTTTAAACCTTTAACGAAATTCTTTGATGTGTATTCATTCAATGCTTTGTATCTCTAAAAATTGCTTTATATCTTGTTGAGACTACACTTTTACATGCATTCATGAAGTTGATAAAGGTACTTAGGATTTTTAACCACTTGACCAAAAAGCAAACCCAAAGCATGTTATCCACTAGTGAGCCCATTTGAGCTTATTATTTGTTCTTTGATTTACTATGTTTAACTTAACATTTTCTTAATTGATTTATCTTTCTAACTCTTATCATGGTTAGTAGAGCATGCTTTTTGAGTTAAACTTGTGAACGTTGCGCATATGGGAATAAGGAATATCAGTGGTATATAACTTGTATTGTACTTGTTGTCAATGAGGAACGATTAAAAAAAGAAAAAAAAGAAAAAGTTTAAGGCTAGGAAGAGAAAAGAAAGAAAAGGATTCCCCATATGCTTGATTGATAAATGTTTGGGGAATGAAAGTTCAAAGAACAAAACAAAAGAGAGAGAGATGTGCTTAATTGTTTGATGACATGCAGGGTGTGCACATATGTGTTATTGATTATCTGTTATGCTCTACTCACTTTGATACTTAGCCTTTTCTTACCTTTCTTTTACCTTACCTTTAGCCCAGCCAAGTTGCATCCTTGTTTAAGACCTTTTGATTTATGTTGTGCATGTAATACTTAATAGTGTATTCAAGATTGAAGAGCAAGCCTATGGTAGAGCATTGCATTTTTTGAATTTATGAGAGTTAAAACACATATGAGCCATAAACACTTGAGTGTTGAGGTGTATGACAATGAGAGGACCTATTATTTTGACATGGTGTAGATTTCCTGTAAGTCTATTGTGCTATCTTGCTTGGCTCTTACATTTAAAGTGAGTTCATTATTTTTATGGATTAAATGCCACGGGTTCCTTCTTGTTTATAATCCTTGTATGTCTTTGATGTTGTTAGGAGGTTGGGCGAAAAACTTTGACATTTAAGAAAATGTCCCCTGCATTTGCATATTTATTTCTTTTTGTTTTTGCATTCATACTTAGTTTCTGCGTTCTCAGTTTTCTTAGGCTTTCAAATTTTATGCTTTTAACCTTACTCGAGGACGAGCAAGAGCTAAGTGTGGGAGATTTTGATGCAATTATATTTTTATATATTTTTAGAACCTTATATTTAGTATCTTGCATGTGTTTTATAGATATCTATGGCCTATTTATAATGCTTTATAATTATTAGAGCTTTAGACACATAAACTACAAAAAGCCCTTAATAGGTTGAAATTAACATTATTTTTTAGTTTCTGGCAAATTTAACCTTTAGGAATTTTTATCTCGGGATTGGTGCATGAGAAAATTCTAAGATTTGGCAGGCATAATCTTGACTCATTGAAGAATGTTTCCACTAAGTTTCAGAATCTTTGGAGCTATCATTTAAGAGCAGTAAATTTTTGAAGACTGACGTAAATAAGTCCACAAACATGAGGAAAACGAGTAGCAGTTAGGAACTTTAAAACGGCATCACTAGGGGTGAGCATTCGGGTAATTCGGGCCGGATTTTCAATGTTCGGGCCCGGCCCGAATTACCCAAAAAATTTTTTGCCTTACCCGGCCCGAACCCGAACTTACCCGATCCGAATTACCGAAAATCCCAACCCTAATTACCCGAATTACCCGAAATTTTATAACGTAATTCGGGTAATTGGGCCGGCCCGAAATTTTTTGAAGTTACCCGACCCCCGCCCGAAAATAATTCGGGTAAAACCCGAATTACCCGAATTACCCGAAATTCAAAAATTTCCTACCCGAATTAATTCGGGCCGGGCCGGGTAATCGGGCCGGCCCGAGTTATGCTCACCCCTAGGCATCACATAAAGAGTCCAAAACGCAGCTATCTAGGTGACGTTTTGGAGGATAACAATGTTTAGGTTTTTAGTGGGAAAAGAACACACAACAACAGGGGGGAGAGGAGAAAATAAGAACACACGACGGCAACAACTTTTGGAAGGGAAGATTTATATTTATCACAAGAAGCAAGGGACAAAACGTAACAGGCATGAAGTAAGAAGGGAGGAGCAAATGTTTTAATTGACGCATCAAGGAGAGACGACCACATCATCAACAGGAGGGTGGATGGCGACAACAACTTGGGGGGATTATTTTATCACATGAAAAGAAGACGGTGGACAACAGCTAAAGAAGATTTGATATTTTTATCACAATCAAAAGGGAGGGATGATAGCAACTAGGCGAGACTTTTGGTGGCTGGTGCAACAGTGTAGACCAACGTTGGAGGTGAATTTCAGCTACAATAGATAGAGAATAGTGTTATGCATGGCTAACTTTTTAATCTAGACAAGGTATCTAACATTTGATTCATGTAATTCATGAGACTCCCTTAATTTAATTGCTTTTGTTTTTCTCTTATGTTTATTTGATTTCTACGCTTTAATCGATTTATTATCGTCGTGTTTGTTGATTAATGAGGCCTGTTAATTGATCGACTTGGTGATAAATTGTCGAATAGATTAGTTAATCCGTAATTGCTGTCTATCAAAGTGGCAAATTAATTTCAATTAAGAAATTAATGAGATTAAATAATTTAGTCTAAATAGATTGCGGTTTTTTCGATTCTGTTGGTTAAGACAAAGGTCCATTAGAGCCTATTACTGCCATATATTATATTCTGCGGAGCTTTACTTGGGAATAGTCTAATTGGTTAGAGTAATAATCTGCAGAGCTTTACTCGGGGTTATCAATTAATTACGAATGGATTGGTTGATATGTGTTGTTCACTGTTTGCTATAACTTTGTCCATAAGAATGAACAAAATTTATATTTTTGAGTCTATGATCGAATTACAGTATCAAACGGAGGAATACCTTGGCTAGGTTTTTCTTTATATTGCTTTCAATCTTTATTTTTTAATTTCTTTCGACGTGATTTCGTGTTCTAAAATCAATCATTCCTAAATCAATTCTTTTCATTTTTATTTTTATTTTTTGATTTTATTTTATTGTTTCCACACAAATAAACAATTGCTACATTGGTCTTTGTGGTTCGACCCTATTCACCACTTTTCTCGTTTAAGTGTTCTAGAGTAGGAATTTATTTTTGCTGGTTTGACACGCCATCAGACATGGAAAAGAATATGACCGAGAACTCCTTGCGCATTGATACTTGTTGGTACACGCAAATGAATCAAGCCTTCCTTCCGTTGATCTTGCATGCATCCAACATCTCTACCCTCGTAATACTCCATTAAACTTGGGATGTGAAGATTAGTAGGAACAGGAATAACTCTTTTGAAGCTCTGGTTTGTATTACAAACTGCTTTTCCCCTATTACCAAATTCGGATATCTCGATGTGCCAGTGCTCCAAACCTGTCCTCTCCCCTTCAAGTTGTTGAGTTCTCTGTGAATAGGCTTGTAAAATATTGGCAGAGAGAAGAATAATCTCATTCTTATAAAATCGTAGGTTACAGTCATGGTATATATACAATTGTCTATATTAAATATAGTATTAGATTTTTTAAGATACATGGAAATCTGTATCCTATTCTAATCCCTATAAATAAGGGATTTATATGATATTTATAACTATACAATCTTCTAGATAATATTTACGTAATCCTACATAATCCAACACTTCCCCTCAAAACTGGTGAGTGGATATCTTCCATCTTTAGCTTGCCAATAATCTCTTGAAATACTATGCTTGTCAGTCCCTTTGTAGTATGTTTGCCAATTGATCCTTGGTTGACACAAATGGAGTGCATATTAAGCCATTGTCCAGTTTTTCCTTGATGAAGTGCCTATCAACTTCAATATTCTTTGTTCGATCATGTTGTGCTGGGTTATGTGCAATGTTGATAGCTGATTTGTTATCACAGTACAACCTCATGGGTCCTTCCCATTTTATTCTCAAGTCATCAACAATTATCTTCAGCCAAAGTAATTCACATATCCCCAATGCCATATATCTAAACTCAGATTCTGCACTTGATCTTGACACTACATTCTGCTTCTTACTTCTTACAAGATTACCACCTAAGAATGTTCAGTAACCCGATGTTGATCTCCTATCAACCAAAGAACCTACATAGTCTGCATTCATACCTGTGACTGATTGTCATTTAAATAGAATTCCTCTTCCTGGGCTGCCTTTTAGGTATTGTAGTATTCTGTTTACTGCCTTGAGATGTGATTCTTTAGGATTGTGCATAAATTGATTAACCGTGCTCACTATAAATGTTATATTTGGTCTTGTGTGTGCCAGATATATCAACTTCTCAACTAGTTTTTGATATGATACTTTATCTACCATGGGATCTTCTAGAGCATCACTTAATCCATGATTGAATTCAATCGATGTCTCCATTGGTTTACAACTTAATTTTCCTGTTTTCGTCAACAAGTCAAGTACATACTTTTGTTGAGAGATGAAATCCCTTACTTTGAGTGAGCTACTTCAATACCTAGGAAGTACTTTAACTTTCCTAGCTCCTTGATATCAAATTCTTTCAAGAGACATTGCTTAATATTTTTAATCCGTTCTACATCATCACTCGTCACAATAATATCATCTACATAAACAAGTAATGTTGTGACTTCTCCAGAATTTGAAGGGGTGTTTGGTTCACAGAGGGCAATAAGAATGAGAATGAGAATAAGAATGAATATAGTAAAGAATGAGAATAGATATAATCATTATAATTATGATGGTTGGTTAAGATGAAGGAATGATTACCATTATTATTGATGATGATTGGTTTGTTAAAAATATTAAGATATAAAAATTTGTTAAAATTTTTTATATATCAAAATTTAAATATATTTTAATTAATTATTTTTAATTTGTTCACTCTATTTATAATGACAGAATGTTTAGAATAAAGTATATTGCGGTTTTTCCTTTCCAATAGCTCTTGAAGAAAAAATGCTATAGTATTTTCTTGTATCAACATATCATTAATTATATAATATCATCAAAATATAGTCTAATCATCCAAAATATTGTGCAATTCATTGATACAACTATAATATCCACCATTTCATTGCTGTAGTAAAATCAAGTAACATAGTTTAATATAATTTACATTCCTCTGATAAAGCAAATGATTTATATTTTAAGTAATTAATGAATAATATTTTAATTAATTAAAATATAATTAACTAATTAATTAATTACAT